>BQNB010015959.1:49984-72372 GCA_026074375.1 Tanacetum coccineum
GTCTAAATATTGGTTCATTTATATTTTCTTTATTGAAGTATGAACAGGTTCACAAGATAATATAGTCGTGCGACCTTGTTTCGCAAAGCGTGAAAAATATGATTTCTTGTTGTTACGCGTTTTCTAAAAGTATCCATTTTTGATTCGTAACAAATGACGATTTATACTTGCTATTATAATTCTTAATAGCGTAAAATGTTGTAAGTCGCTAGAAGGAAAACTTTTTATTGGAAAGTAACGGCAATTTGAAATTGCTTGCAGTACACATTCTTACATAAAATGAAAAGAAGTTCTAAATTTTTCCGAGGTGCTACAAAAACGCTCGTAAAAATACCCTCTACAATATTATCCAATCGAAAATAAGATTTTTCAAAATCTCGAACCCCGTTACGCAGGTTCTGTTTTCTGCTCTAAACGGCTAGTCGTAAAACGCGCCAAAATCGTTTTTCCGGCCAAAAATCCATTCACAATATGTCTAAACTAGTTTATTAACAATGTTTATATCGCTCAATCAACCAACATATTCTAATTCGCGCAAGACCCACTTGGGTTTCATCACACGCAACTAGTCGAAATCGACCAAATAAGAAAGTAAACAATTACAAGTTCTTACAATGCTATATTAAGCATAATCGGATACATGAAAAACTCGACTCGTCCCATCCTTGACCTTAGCCGAACTCGGACCAAACCAAGAACCAAAACGGGACCTTTTTCAATTAAAACCGACTACCAAAACTTGCTTATCCAACCATTTTAAATCATCCTACAAGCCGAAAGTTCTCAAATCAAACCCGGATTCAATCTCCAAAAATACCCATTGCATGTGTTATTTTATTGCGTAGATATGTACGAAATAAAGAGAAGATTCGGAAAATATAGGTTGATCGGAATGCATGTGACTTTTTCCGGTGACACGGCGGTTTCCGGTGACCGGAAAACTTTTCCGGTGGTGGTGGAGTGATGGTGGCCGGCTGCCATGGTGGGGAAGGGGAGAGAATTTCTAGTTGTGTGTGTGTTTTTGTGAAATAATGGAAGTAAACACATATATATACTATGACACTTTGGCCACTTGACACATTTAGTCCTCCCCTCTTTTCCTTATTAAATTTTTGACACACCATACTTTTACTTAAGTTAAAACGACAATCATGGCTCTGGATTAAACTTTCGAAATAATTTTTATTTTCCGTTACACTTTTCTCGGTATAAAATATTTAATAAAATGTGTACATTTTAAAACACGAATCCGGCTCGAGACAAGGAACAAGATGACGACATTCATAAAAATAAAAAATTTACGATCTTAAAAATAATAACGAGATGCGTCAAATTTTTTTTTACATTGCTCAAAACGATTAACGAACACGCGGTCAAACGGTGACTCGCGAAACGTCGAAAATAAAAATTATCAAAATTTCTCAATATTATTCGTAATAAAATACGAAAATATTTATTTACGACAAATAAAATTTCAAATGTCGACGTTCGCTCACACGAATTTATGAAATAATAATTATGACGTCGAATTCGCGATCGTCATACGCGTCGTAAAACTCGGGTTGTTACACATAAACTTAGGACAAACCTTAGAGTGAACTTTTGATTACAAACAGTTAAGTAGGATGGTATTTAGTTTAAGCAAAATGGCCAAATGTGCAGATTAAATATGGCTTTATTTTAGCATATCTTCGATTAATTTTTATTGAACTTTGCTTATTGTAGTCTTTACCTAAATTGTTTCAAGTTTTTTAGAATGTCAAACTTGCTTTTGAGTCTTAATTTTAAACTACAAATTGTCATCTATTTTTAAAGAAAAGGCCAAAAACAAGTAGTAGTCTGTCATTTTTTTTACTTGTCTTTTCTAGCTTATTTGTTTAATGTGTTTGCTTAAATTCAGTTTATTTGAGTAAATTGGGTCTAGTACTTTAATTGTTTTCATCTTTTCAGCTTAAACTTAGTGCTTTTTTTTGTCCTAAACTTAGCTTAAAATTTGTCATAATTCCTTTAAAATTCATTTTGTGTCAAACTGTCTTAAGGCTTTTAATGCTTTTTAGCTTAACTTGTTTGCTTATTTTTAATCATAAGTGCTTATTAGGTTTAGATGTTGATCTGTTTTAGCTTATTTGTGTTTCTTATTGCTTAATGAGTCTTTAAAAGTCCAAACAGTTTAGCTTATTACTTCAAAATCTTAAAAACCAAACTGTCACTTTTGAGTGCTTTTTCCTAGCTTATTAATAAGTTTCAGCAATAAGTCCATTTATTAAAGTTGTTAGTTTTTGCTTATTCTTTAGGTATTTCAAAAAGAAAGTAAAAAAAATATTTTTCCAAAAAGGGACAGTCACATGACTCGAACCTGTGATCTCCCTCACACAACACATAAGCGTTAACCATTGCGCCCTTGGGTTATTTTCATAAATCATTTGCATCATTTAATTAATATACTAGGTTTAGTTTTAGCTTAAACAACTTATTTGATTTATAACAGCTTATCCGTTTTAGCTTTTTGAGTAATTTTTCATTGTAAACCTCCTTTTTAGCTTAAAGTATTTTTAGGAATTTTCTATTTTCCTTTACCTTTATTTTCATATGACCTTCTATTTTCCTTTACCTAGGTGCCGTTGCTATTGGCGCTGCTGGGAAAGCTCGGGCGGAGGTTATCCGTCGACAACTGGATCCTCCGATGGATGTACTGGCTCAGAGTGCTCTTGCTCGCGATCATGAGTATGATCAGATTCTCGATGATGACTTCTCACTGGCTACCCTTGGCGCAGATGAAATTTGACCTTACTCTTTTTTCCCTTGCTTCCGGTCGTTTCATAACATGCCTTATCCGTTTGCCGATGGAGAGAGTGATTCTCCTGAATATACTAGGGAAGAGTGGGATGGGCCTCATGCTCGGAAAGCTAATATCTTGTCAAAATAGATTTTTAAGGACCCTGATGTTTGCAGGAAGCTCTGGATCGGACCATTAATCCTGCGAAGCTTAAGAGAACTTAATCTTTGCTACCGCTGCAACTTAGAAAAAAAAATCCTAAACCTGATGAGCCGTATTACTACCCTTTCTTACCTCTCATGGCACGGAAATGAACTCCCGTTTAACTGCTCTTGTTGATTCTAATAATCGTTTGCGAGAAAAGATTAAGTGTAAAGTGGGTTATCATCTGAGCTTCGCTCTGAAATTTCCACTTTGGAGGAGAAGCATGGGAAGGTTCAGCAAGACTGGCATGCTCTGGATCAAAAAATAGGGATTTGCATTCTCTTTGTGATGCATCGTCTGATGAAGTTAGGAAATTAAGAGGCCAGCTTGCCGAGGTTGAGGTTGCTGCTGCTAGATCGTCGGAGAGTTGGCTCTTAGCGATGCAAAATTATCAAATCAGCACGTGGTGTGTAAGAGATCTGTATGAATGAATCTTCGCTCTGTGAAAGGGCTTTGCTACTACAGCTGAGCATCATTTTAATGACCTTAGGAGTGAAGTTGCTCGTTTATTGGTTCTGGTGTTGACGGCCTTGTTCGGAAGTTGCTGTCTAGTGACGAGTTCAATGCCTCTCTGGGCCTCATCTTGTCCTTTGGCATTACCTCCTTGTGTGTTGGTTGAAAGAGGGTGTGCAGTGGGCCGCACCGATGCTTAATTTGAAGAGGCTACTCAGAATGTGTTCAAACTTTTCCTTGTGTGCGCGAACTGTGTTTAACATAGCCATTGCTGCACTTCTTCCACTCACTTCCCTTTTCTTGCTAAGATAGTCGAGGCAGCCGAAAGTGCTCTTCCAGAGATTGCTGTCCTCCTTCCACTCACTTCCCTTTCCTCTACTCTGTATTCTTAAATGCTTCCTCAAAAGTATCTGGTTCTTTTAGACCAGTTTCGACTAGCAGCATTTGACACATACATAGTATTTGCTTGCTGTCCTTCGACATTTTTTTTTTTGGGAATATCTAATAGTAGTTAGTGATTGCTTAAAAAGTTAAAGGTTAACTAGTTACGGAGTATTTCTTTATGTGTATGGCCCGGCCAAGTCCTTGACCTGGTTTAGAACCGAAACAGAACTCGTACTTTTAACAGTTTAGCTTGGCCACGAGTAGGCATGCTCGTCTTTTACAAGGTCTTTACTGGATTTTAGACAAGAGGGGGAGGGACTTAATGGGTCGAGCTATTGATCAGACCCTAATAAAGAGTTACAATACTTACACGAGTTTGGACTATTCAATCAGACGATCAATCATTAAGCCTATAAAAGACTACAACATCAGCTCAGCCAATATTATTTTGGCAGATGCAAAGCCTCACAATTTCATCTGCACCACTGGAGATCATTGAAAAAAAGGTCTTGACAATGTCTCCGCCACTAGTTAACTAGACAAACATTTCAAATATATCGAAAATCACACTAAAATATTTCTGCCGATATGTTTGAAGTTCTCTCAAGCCTGTTGAATTGTAATGAAAATTACTACGCACATATTCATATCACATTCCGGTGTTAAACACACCTTTAGATGTAAACTAAATTCTAAGGATAAAAGTATAAGAATGCCTTTACACCATGTCAATATAATCCAAAGATAGTAAAAGAAAACTCTTCGATACAATGATTCATAGGTGATCCTTTACTGTAAGATTCTGAATCATTATTGTTCACTAGTTTATGCCACAACAAAATGTCATAAATGGACCTAAAAAACCAAACGGCTGCTTCCCATATATGTGTCCTTTTTCTCCAGATTGAAACAAAATTGAGAGTGGCGATGCTTCATTTTCATTCCATACCCATACATAAAGAGGTACACACAATTACAGGATCATCATAAAGAGAAACAATTTCAAGAAACAAAAGTAACTAACGTATGAGTGGTCATAAGTTAAGCAAGAACATATAAAATCCCAAATAAACTGGTACTTACAAAAAGGTCAGATCCAGTATATCCGACAGAAATGGTCATGAGTAATACTAAACTCTTCATAAGCTGCCCTTGGTATCGGGCTTTTTATTCCCCTACTTAGAATAAGATACGACAAATTTGTGCCGGTCAAAACAGTTGACTTGACGTCTTCCCATGAAAGTTGGTAACACCAGACTAAGGTAAGTGCTGATGAAACACTTGCGACCAATTTCAAGTAATGAAATGTCAGTTATATTGATCAAGAAATCCAAATGTAATATCTCAAGATTTGGGAGCTCACATAGGGCCACAACCCCATAGTCTGTGATATTAGCCCCACACCTAGACAACCACAGGGTTCTTAGACTTGCCAATTTCTTCAAGTGGATAATACCATTATCCGTAATCCTATCACAACTATTTAGGTAGAGTGTCTCCAAACAATGCTTCAATTTCCCATTGGTCAAATACTCCAAACCCAAATCAGTAATCAAACAACAACCGTCCAAATCTAACTTTTCTAAACGAGTTGCTTCTCCGATCATATTTAGTGATATGTCAGTGACATTTTCACAGCAAGTCAAACATAATATTCTTAAATTCTTGCATGATCTTACAAGGGAACCAATACCTATTTCGTTAAAGTGTAACCTCCAACTTAGATTCACGTCAACCAAATGACCGCAAGCATTCGCGATTGCTACTAAGCCAACATCATCAAACTCCAACTTATCCATCCCATGATCAAGGGAACACCATTTAGAAAGATTTAGATGCTCAATATTTGGGCATGACTCAGCTATCAGTTTCATGTGGTTATTCGACAATGGTGCATGACATTCAAATGTGAACATTTTCGGAGATGCAATTAGTATATCAAATAGTAGATCAGGAGACTTAGTGTGTAACGACTGAAGGTGAAAACATGCAACTCTCAAGAAAATCTTGCAAACTAAAGCAAATGACTTTTTGTCCTTTTCGTTTGAAATTTCTTCAAAAATGGAGAAGATCTCACCCTCTCCAAGTCGGTCCATCACCTGCTTCTCGGTCACCTTACCTGTCACGTATACATGGATATGTTAAAGTTTCTGAAATACTCATTTAAAACTTTGAAATTTGTATATATGTCTAAGGTAAAAACATTGAGATATAAATATGTGCCTCTCAAGATGCATTGTTTTGCTATTCTATCAAATGTGCAAAGAACAAAGAACGACTAACATAAGAATCAAGTTTAAATTTTGCAATTTAAAACAGAAGTTAAAAAAAAATGGCGCATTTTAATTTGGTAGTACCATCAGGAATGCTCATAAGAACTACTCCATAATACTTTATAATGGGATTAAAAAGCTTCAAGAGAAAAATATGAGAAACAACTTAACACTTGTGTTTATGGGATGAAAGACACATCTCATATGTCGTTTAAAGATGATCACTGATTCACTCTACTATTGCTCCATGTTCAACTAAAAATCATGCAAAATAACAATCCAGAACTACATAACTAGGTGGGATCTCATTTTATTGTACCAATCATAACTAAAAATCATGCAAAATACCAATCATAAATGTGTACCCTTTAAACGCTATATATAAAGTCTTAATTTGTTGCTAAAATTTCTTGTATACATTTTATTGTACGAGAAGTTCAAAGCAAAGTTTTTGATCATCTCTTTGTAATCAAAATATCAGTCTCAATTGGTTATCAATGAGTAAGTTATCACATTAAAGTTGAAGTGTTACCTTATTATGATAATAGCCGAACGAATGAAGCAGGGTGATTTGACCAATCAATCGATCAAAAGTATTTTCTGGACTAAAAATCTGTTAATTTGGAAACTAATGAGCCGTCCTTAAAAAGGCCTTAGATATGGGCTTTTAAAAAATCTGGTGGGAGGGCCCATACCGGGCTTATTTGCTATAATCGAATTCAAACTACTAATTTGTATCTACTCTTTTCGTCCAAAAATAAATGTTCATTTAGTAAATGCACTAAACTAAGTCTGAAAAACTACACTTTCTATCAAACATGTATCATTTTCATTCACTAACTACAGTTTCTTCACATAGACAAACACTGAAACCCATCACTGACTCTATGCTGTGGTTGTAAATGGTGATGATAATTTTTCATGACCCGAGGTCGCAAGCTCGTGTTTGTTTGCCCATCAGTGTGTTAAAATTAATATTAATTTATCAACTACCAAAACTATGAACTGATTGCTTAAAAAGAAAAGAAGTTTGAAGTTTTGAACATGCTCCAACTATCCATGTATGGCATGCAATACCTCATATTAGTGGAATCAGGTGGTTCTCGTGTGTGCAGATTATTTAGAACCTAACAAATTTGAGTCACTCAACCAAATTTTCCACTAACAAAAATCTGATTAGATTTGTCGAATTGTTAACTTAGTTGTCGCTATGTCTGGTTGAATAACTATGTTTTGTTAATATTCCAAAATCAAAATTGCAAATATGGAACATATGACAGGTCTCTCTTAATATTCCAAAATCAAAATTGCGCTCACAAGTTTCCAATGTTATAAATAGCGTGAGGCGTGGTGTGGCGGCATGATCAAGCCTCACGCCTTAGCGGCTATGGCGTAGCCTTTGCGTTTTTGAGGCGTGACTTAAGGCGGCCAAAAATATGAAAATATTTGTGTATCTATATCATATTTCATATATATTGACTTTACATAAAGTGTTGTACATATGGATAAAGTTAAGAATTATCTTTATATGTAATATTATTAATTATGAAGAAAAAAAAGTAACTTTGGGGCATTATTGTTTAAAGGTGTTGACCTAAAGCAAGATCTTTTTTTTTGAACGGCTTGTTAGTTGTTAGTGGTTCAGGTCCAACAGTGACATCCAATTGGGCAGTAAGCTGTACCTTGAACCCGCCTGTAATTCCTTCTATTCCGCCTGAAGGGGTAAAATTCCCGGGTGGGACTCGAACTTGAGACCTCCCCTAGCCAACCATCCCCAAGCCCCTAAGGAATCTTGGTGGGCAACTGAGCTAGCCCAGTTGGTTAACCTAAAGCAAGATCTAGGTGCTTGATATTGGGGCATTATTGTTTAAAGGCCGAATTTGAAAACATGCAACTTTGAAGAATTTCTTGCAAACTTTAGAAAACAATTTTTTTTCCCTCTTGGTTGGGAATTCGTTCATAAATGGAGGAGATGTCATCCTCTCCAAGTGGTTCCATAACTTTCTCACTTTTTTTGCCACTTCACCTGTCACGTGTACATGGATATGTTAGAAACGTTGAGCTTGAATATGAGTCACAGTGAAATATAAACCGATAAACCCTCTCTATTGAGATGACCGTTTTCTCTATTTAATCAGTGGACATGTCGGGCAAATACGGTACAAGTAATGCTGGAGCAGAATCTGTGGGGGTGTCGGATTGTAACAAGGTATATAAGGACGCGGGTAATGAAGCGGTGATGTCTATCTCGGTAGACGATTGTATTGATTTGGATGGTATGGAGCGTAGTATTCTTGCTAAAGTTAAAGATTTAAGTGTCATTTCAGAGCTTCTAAAACATATGTCTTCTGAGGGATTCGATGATGTTGGTCTTAGATATGTTGGGGGACGTTGGGTTTGGTTGGAATTCGACTCTATGGATCAAGCGGAAAGCGTCAAGACTTCAAAGGCGTTAAAAGAGATATTTTTGGAGTTCAAAGATGTTTCTCACGATTTTATTCCAGATGAAAGATGTGTTTGGATAGACCTGGTGGGTCTGCCATTGGCATCATGGGCTCCAGAGGTTTATAAGAAGTTGGGTGGTCGGTGGGGAAGCAGCGTGTTTACGGATATGGTAAGTGATGGACCAATGTCTCATGGGAAGGTTTGTGTCCTTACAGAGTCTTTACATCGTGTGATAGAGTCCTTTATAGTTTCATATCGTAATCGGACTTATCGTATTATCGCTACTGAGTTTGCATATTGGGCGCCCAATATTGAATCGATGGAGGTCAATTCCGAGTCTAATCCTCTGGAAAGGAAGGATGCAGAGGGTCCTAGTTTGGATGAAAGTTTGGAAAATGAGGAGCATTTGGATGTCGATAGTTGTGATTCAGATTCCCCTAAGAATGTTAACAATGATTCGGTGTCGCCTTCTAGTCGGGTTTTGCGAGAGGAGGATGTTCGTGGGGTGGAAAGTGATCTTGTGGACTCCTTTGAAGAAGGCGAGATTCGTGATGATTCGGTCTTGTATAATGATGGGTGTATTAAGGATTGCATGGAAAAGAATTTGGAAGATGATGCTGGTGAGATTCTTGGAGTTCATTCTCAGGGTGATTGTGGTAATGTTACCACTGATGATAATGAGGATGTTACGCCAGTTATTGCTCCTGAAAAAGACTCCATCATTGCGCCTCCATCTACACCCCCGGGTAATGATTTAAATATTGCTGTTGAGTCTGGTTCTTCGTGGATTGATTATATTGGTCCTCTAACTAGTGACGAGATAGATTCTGATAAACGATGGAGCTATAGAGACCCCAATGGAAATATACACGGGTTGTTCTCTCTCGCGCAACTACGTTCGTGGAAAGATTATTTTCCTAGCGATCTTCAGATTTGGAGTTATTATGGCAACGTTAAAGAAGCTATTCTTCTTCATAATGCCTTATCGAGACAAACAAAGGATGCCGGTTAGATCGCTTTTTGGTATGATGCCTCGGGTGTTCGGTTTCGTTCATGGGAGTTAATTCAGTTGGCGCCATGGTGGGATCTTTCTTATTCTAATAGCCTTTGGTTGTTTTGCGAGTTCGTTTCGTTAGTGTTTTTCTGTTCCTTTTCGTTCTTTGTTTGTTGGATCTTTTTTGCGTGTATATCGTCTGCTAGTTTCTTTCTAGCCCTTTTTTAATAAAATTCCATTTGCCGTTCAAAAAAAAAAGAACAAAGAACTCAGAAGTAAACTTGGAAACATCATTTTTTATAACTTATCAACTGTTCTCATATAACGGCAGCTTCAACCGTCTTATAACAGCAATAAATCGTAACTTTAAACGCAAAACCTTCATGATTCAAAACTCATTAGTATTCATAGTATCCAATTTTACAAGTATATCTTGATCACACACATATTATCACACCTCTTAGAACGTGTTAATCTGTTATCCTCTTCTTTGTGTATCATTCACCACAGGTAAATACGTACACACATAAACAACGTAAGTATTTACTCCAAAAAAATACATAAAAACCTAAATTTACGATATACAGCCTTAATAAGTTATATTCAGTTACTTAGAACATCATGTGCATATCTATATTTATAACTTAAACACAAACACATCATCAAATGTTGCAACCTTTGATAGAATATGTGCACACACATAATTACATCAACTTAATTAATTAAACAACAGATTATCAATTTCTACAAAATTAGTGAAAAGGGGAACAAGTAAAATGAGTTAAACGAATTAAGGTAAAGTCGCCTACAATTGAGTGAACCTACTTTGACCCACTCATTGATGCGGTTTAGGAAAATGAAAAGTCACAATAAATTTCTTATTAATCAATCATAAATTGTGATTAGGAAAGTATTTAATTTCTAATCAGTTATAAATTTAGGGAAAACAAAAAGTCTCTAGTTTTCCTATAAATATTAGGTATTTTCTTTGTATTGATATCTTTGAGTTTTAATAATAAAAGCTTTTGCTTTGTTCTTGGCGGTTTGCTAAGATTCTCTTAATAATCGGTATTCGTTTGAATCAACGATTGTTGGAGTTTGCCTAATTATCGGTATTCGTTTGAATCAACGATAGTTGAAAGATTGTTTCTGGTATTCGTGTGAATCAACAGATTCAATTTGTGTGTTATTTTATTTACACTACATCAGTTGGTATCAAGAGCCGAAGTTCCTGATTAAGATGTTTCCAAGGAGAAGTGAAGGCGAATAGTTAGAATATTCGTTCTTTGAGGGTGATGGTTCATCTTCTGATGAATCTCATCCTGCTATCTTTACGTCTCTAAGTTTCTGGCGGATGTTGCACATCTTATTTAGCAATATTAAGATCCGCCATGGTAAACATATACTACAAAGAATATGTTTTACAAGTATATACCAGTGTCAATAATGGGTATACAACACATATACACATATTGCAGTGTGTTACGTAAGTACGTAACTGCTTTTAATATTTGTCTAAGACACGTTATCAAACCCTTGCTTAGTGTTCATTAACAATCACACAAAAGACCAACCTCAAAGGACATAACTAGATAGGATCTCATACATCAGTATCCGCATTCTCGGACAATCTCAGTCACACAAAAATAATAATAAAGTGAAACAATCAATGTAATAAACGACTTTTCGCTGCCAAAAATTAAGTTCCAAAATTTGTACGAAACAACATTTTCGGATTGTCGAATATTTCCTTTGAGATATTTTATCAAAAATCAATGTAACTAGATTTGTTATGAAGTGAGTTACTGAGTGGTGACTTTACCCCGGATAGAAAAATGAGTTAGTAACGAATTTTTCATGACGCAAGGTCGCAAGTAGGGGTGGCAATCGAGTCGTGTTCGTGTTGACCTGTTCGGGTTCGCGGGTTGGCGGGTTATTAAAACATCTACCCGAACACGACCCATTTATTAATCGTGCCAAAATACTCAACCCTAACCCACACCTGCGTAACACATGTAATACGTTTTTGACCCGTTTAACTGTTTAAGTAAATATGTCAAACGGTGAATAGGGTTGGTGGTTTATCGATCTAACTAATTTAAATGAAAAAAATGATATAAGAATGTAAGAAACGATAAACATAACATACAAATAATTATGCGACAATTTCAATGATATATGAGTTATAATCGTAATTCACTCCTATTAACTGCATAACAAAATACATCTAATCCAAATCCCACATAAAACTCAAGTTATATATTTTATTGTTAGAGGCTTATATATACTTAAACGTGTTCACGTGTTGACCTGTTTAATACTTTCTCAACCCAAACACGACCCATTTATTAAACGAGTTATACGGGTTAACCTGTTTTTGACCCAAACCTGTTTATCCTCAACCCAAACCTGTTTAAATTCGTGTCGGGTTCGTGTCGTTTATCGTGTCGTGTCGAAAATTGCCACCCCTAGTCGCAAGCACCTATTTGTTTACCCATCGAGTGTATTAGTTATTTCAAAAAAAATGAAGGCATCTCTTTGTTTCAATATTCGTAGATGAAATTGTCCCTTTACATTTTGTTACAACAAACTAGATTCTTAGTACCCAGTTAGCTAGATCATCTGATCATGTAACTATGCCACGTTTGGGTAAAACAAGTCTAGGTTGGTTGCTCAATGATACACTCAAGAAGAGGGTATTGATTATGATGAGGTTTTTGCTCCAGTTGCCAGAATTGAAGCAATTAGGTTGTTCTTAGCCTATGCCTTATTCAAAGACTTTGTTGTGTATCAGACGGATGTGAAGAGTGCATTTCTGTATGGCAATATTGAAGAGAAAGTCTATGTCTGTCAACCTCCAAGGTTTGAAGATCCAGAGTTTCCTGACAAAGTTTATAAGGTAGAAAAGGCATTATATGGTCTACATCAAGCTCCTAGAGCTTGGTATGAGACTCTATCTACTTATTTATTGGACAATGGATTTCTAGAAGCCAGATAGATAAGACTTTGTTCATTAAAAGAGTCAAAATGTGAATTTACTAGTTCAAGTATATGTAGATGATATTATTTTTAGATCTACTAATAAAGAGTTTATGCACTGCGTTGAGAAATTGATGCCCAAGAAGTTTCAGAGAGAGTTCTATGGGTGAAAATTACTTTCTTCTTAGGACTGCAGTGACTCAGAAAGATGTGGATTATTTTATTTAGTCAAGACAAGGTATGTGGATGAAATTTTTTAAAGAAGTTTGGTTTTTTTTCTATGTGAAGCAAGCAGTACTCCCTAAAGTACTCCTATGGAGACTCCAAAGCCATTGCTCAAAGATGCAGAAGCTGAAGATGTTGATGTTCACTTATATAGATCATTGATGTACGTAACAGCTTCAAGGCCTGATATAATGTTTGTTATATGTGCTTGTGCAAGATTTCAAGTCACACCTAAAGTTTTACATCTTTATGCTGTGAAAAGAATCTTTAGATACATGAAAGGTCAACCTAAATTGGGCCTTTGGTATCCTAAGGACTCATCATTTGACTTGGAAGCTTATACTGACAGTGACTATGCTGGTGCAAGTTTAGACAGGAAATCCATAACAGGAGGTTGTCAATTTCTTGGGAGGAGATTAATCTCATGGCAATGTAAGAAGCAAACTATAGTTTCCAACTCTACTATAAAAGTAGAATATGTAGCTGCATGTAGTTGCTGTGGATATGTGTTATGGATTCAAAATCAAATGCTGGATTATGGATACAATTTCATGAATACCAAGATTTTCATTGATAATGAAAGCACTATTTGCATTGTTAAGAATCCAGTGTTTCACTCAAAGACTAAGCACATTGAGATTAGACATTACTTCAGCAGGGATTCATATGAGAAGAGATTAATTTAAGTGATCAAGATTCACACTGATCACAATGTTACTGATTTACTCACAAAGGCATTTGATGTTAGTAGATTTTAATATCTGATTGCAAGTATTAGAATGCTCAACCTTTGAAGTATTGATTGAGGGGAGGTTCATTATGAAGTCTTGATTAATGAAAGGATGTTTAGAATGGAATGGAACAACAGCTAAGGATGAAATTCAAGTTAGTACTGTTAGAGTGACTTACTACTGGTAAGTATACTTAATGCTGCTTATGGCATTTAATACTGTTGTCAAAATTAAAAATGTTGAACAAATCAAGCAGAAGTGGGTGAAGGTTTAGTAAATCCCACTGAACCCCAACACACATCCACAACTGCTTCACTACCTAATCTTGAACCAATTACTAATCCATCATTATCTTAACCTAAAAAGACTCAAAAACCTAAGAAATCCAAAAGGGCCACTGAGATATCTCAATCTAGTGGACCTATTCCCTTTGTATCAGATGAGACTGTCATTAAGGAGTGGGAAGACAAAATAGAAAGGGCTGCCACTACTGCTTCTAGCTTAGAAGCAGAGCAGGACAGTGATAACATAAATAGGACCTAATCCATAGCAACACTTAATGAGTCTTTTCCTCAAGGAACTGATTCAAGTAGTGGTCCCAGGTGCCAAGATAGCATATTAGGGGGTGCAAAAGCTCAAATTAGGTTTAGACTGCATCTAAATAGTCCAATGATCCACCTCTCTCAAGAGTTAACACACTTGGAAGTGGGGTGGACAACAAGAAACTAAAGGAATTGATAGAATTTTGTACCAAACTGTTTGAAAGGACTCTTGATATAAAAACAAAAAGAGAGTTGTGTGATATAAAAACAGATAGAGTGAATTGGTGAGAAAAAGAAATGAGAGATATTGTGAGATTAAAAACAGAAAGAGAGCTTGTGAGAGTCAAAATTCATGATGGAAACGCTTTTTGGAATGAAATTGGAGTTAATGCTGCTAAGCTTAAACTAACTGCTGCTAGTATTAGTTAATGCTGCTAAGCTTAAACTTACTGCTACCAATATTAGCTAATGCTGCTAGGCATAAACTTACTACTGGGTAGATATGTGTTATATATTTGATAAATACAGTTTATTATATAAGAAAGTCGTAAATAGTTAAAAGTTAAGGGTACGTTTTGTAATTTTTTTTCTATCTATATTAAACTTCGACATTTTTTATAAAATCATGCGTATGTCGGAAGCATTGCAATATTGAGCCCGTTTTGTTCGCAATTCGAAGATCTTTCCGCCACTATTTTTTTATTTGAATGAGTCGGTAAATATGTGGTATATATTTGATAAATAAAGTTTATTATATAAAAAAGTCGTAAATAGTTAAAAGTTCAAGGTCCGTTTTATAAATTTTCTTTATCTATAGCCTTCTTAGTGATGCCCAGGTCTATAACCCTTTTTTCGACTGTGGATGTTGGCTGAGTGGTTGAGGGTGTTATTGGCTTAGGAAATGTAGGCAAGAGGTTATGGTATGGTGAATTAAGGTGAAGAATTTAGAGGGTGAATGTCTGTTATGTCTGAATGTTTACAGATTGCTATGTCCTTAGAAGTTCAGGTTCTAGTTTTAGATAAATAGTTCATGTTGTATAAGTGTTGGGCATGTCCACACTGTTTCATTATCATTCATGGTGTAATTACTGTTTTATTAATGAAATCTTCACCTTTTCACCAAAAAAAAGTTTAGATAAGCGTTGGTGACCAAAAAAACAGCGTAAACCAACACTAGTAATTGTTTGACAACCCGACAAATTAATCCACAACAGATTCAAACACTTGCGACCAATTTCAAGCAATGAAATGTCAGTTATATTGATCAAGAAATCCAAATGTAATATCTCAAGATTTGGGAGCTCACATAGGGCCACAACCCCATAGTCTGTGATATTAGCCCCACACCTAGACAAACCCAGGGTTCTTAGACTTGCCAATTTCTTCAAGTGGATAATACCATTATCCGTAATCCTATCACAACTATTTAGGTAGAGTGTCTCCAAACAATGCTTCAATTTCCCATTGGCCAAATACTCCAAACCCAGATTACTAATCATATAACAACCTTGCAAATCCAACTTTTCTAAACGAGTTGCTTCTCTAATCATTTTCAATGATTTGTCAGTGACAGTTACACAGTTTCCTATTATTAATGTTGTTAATTTTTTACATGATCTTACAAGGGAACCAATTCCTATTTCCCTAAAGCCTAACCTCCCACTTAGATTCACGTTAACCAAATGACCGCAAGCATTCGCGATTGCAACTAAGCCAACATCATCAAACTCCAACTTACCCACCTTTTGATCAAGCCATTTAGAAAGATCT
This sequence comes from Tanacetum coccineum, assembly GCA_026074375.1. Lineage (NCBI taxonomy): Eukaryota > Viridiplantae > Streptophyta > Magnoliopsida > Asterales > Asteraceae > Tanacetum > Tanacetum coccineum. The sequence goes on from BQNB010015959.1 coordinate 65,761, forward strand.
AGATGCTCGATATTTGGGCATGACTCAGCTATCATTTTCATGTGGTTATTAGAGAATGGTTCGTGGCATTTAAATGTGAACATTTTCAGAGATGCAATTAGTATATCAAATAGTAGATCCGGAGACTTGGTGTGTAAAGACCAAAGGTGAAAACATGCAACTTGTGGAAAACTAGAAGGGGGGTTGAATAGTTTACCGCTTTTTAATTTAAGGTTTATGTTTGTTTGTAAAACTTAGATTCGACTTTCTGTGAATTCAATGCTTGCACAATATGAACAATATAAGTATATGAAATGATAAAGTAAGATAAGAGATAAGAGTAAGAACAATCAAACCACAACACGAGGATTTATAGTGGTTCGATAACGAAGCACCTCTTCGTCCTACTCCACTCCCCGAGTACCTAACTCGAGAGTTTTCTTCACTATGTCAACAAACTCCCTTATGGCGGAGAAAACCGTACACAACGTTTCTTACACCGATTTACGACACTAAGCTAAATGTCGAGTTCTAATCTTAGCTAGAACCAATCTATCACAACACAACTTCACGATTTGTTCACGACCTCAAAACTCCACGACTTGTTCACGACTTCACAACTTCACTACTTGTTCACGACTTCACAACTCCACGACTTGTTCACGACTTCACAACTTCTTCACGACTTCACAACTTCACGACTTCTTCACAACTTCAAGACTTCTTCACAACTTCACTTCACTACACTACTTATATCACTACTATCAAACACTACTTGTATAGCACCACGATCTACTATACTTAAAAAGATCGCCGAGAGCAAGCAACACACACAAATACATGATATACATTTGATTACAAATATGTGAATAGGATGCAACAAGATTGCAGATAACACTTGGGTAATACTTCTCCTGATGAGGAAAGTATTATTCTCTTGCACTTGAGGGATTGAGCTTGGATCACTTAGAAACAAAGCTTTATGATTAAATGATCAAAGGATTTTAGAGAGATGTGTGGGCTGTTTTAGAACAGAAAGAATGAGTGCAAAAGGTGAGAAAATAGTGGGGAAAAGTTCAGTATTTATAGGACAAACAGGAGGAGCGTTAGTCTATGGGCGGTCCCCTTAAACAGGGGGCGGTCCCCTTAAAATTAAGGGGGCCGCCCATGTATTTAAGGGGGCTGCCCTAGGCTAGAGGCTCCCCAGTTTGTCTTTTGTGTAGGGGAATTTTCTGGAACATTTCTAGCCGTTTTAGGTCTGAAAATTTGAATTTCAAAATGTTTATTTTGAATAAAACATTTCTTTTAATTGTAGAAAATGTTTTGTAATGTTTATAAATGTGTCTACAACATTTTATAAAATTATAAGGTTGAATAAAAATTTCCTTTGATCATAAAATGTATTAAGCATTTGTTTATTCATACCTTTAAGTGATTAAATTATCAAAATAAAAATTAACTACTAATTACTTGTTTACGTTTAAATTTACGTTGAACGTTTTTATATTTTGTGATTATCAAAACGTAAAGATGTGAAAAAATATTAGTAATGTTTTTAGGCATTATATTTTCTCAACAATCTCCCCCTTTTTGATAATTACAAAATTTAAACTCATTAAATGTAAAATTATTTTTAAACAAGTATTTAGTGAGTTTCATGTCATTTCTCCCCCTTTTTGTAGAATCAAAAAGGCATCGTCGAGGATTGCTAGTAAAATCGACGGAATAAATGCTCCCCCTTGATGTGTGCTCCCCCTCGTTCGAGGGCACCAAGGAATCGAGCTATGGTTTCTTGGCTACAAAAACGAGTTAGAACAATACAAATATTTCTAACATGTAGCAAGAAGGAAAAATATGGCATACTAGTAATGCAACCAACAATAATCATCCATTGAAGTAAAATAGTGTGTAAACCACACTCATGCATACATAAGGAAAATAAATAACATGCTAACATACATGAAATTTTTAAACTACAAAGAGTCCTATAACTAGTAGGACTTGCTTGCAAAATGATGGATGGACAATTATTTGAGAAACCAAACATAGAGTATGTTTAGTTTGGTGAAGATGGTGGAGGTGGTGGAATGATGATTGTGGGTGGTTGTGAGAGCATGTGTTCAATATATGAAAACATATATTGAAGTTCATCTCTCAATCCAAATATGAGAGTACGATTGTGAATGCAACACAAGCATGAATCTCCATGTGCCTCAAGAAGGTTCCATGGAATGGGATGGCCAACAATAGGTGGTGAATGCTGGAGTATACAATTGGACATCAGTGAGGTAATGGTGAAAGGGTGAGATTGATGGTCCCATTATGTATTAATTTTCTTGAGTTGGAGGTGGTGGAGAAACTCTTGGAGGTGGAGATGTTGGTGGGTTCAAGTAACCATTAGGTGAAAGTGATTTTGGATGAGTTGATTAATTGGTATGGAGCAATTTGAGGATGAGGAAGTTAGCTTGGGTTAGGTGTGTTGGAGGTGCATTAGGAGCACTAGGTAGCATAGTGAAGTGGGTTGATGGGGGGGGTTTTGTGTCAATCATGGGTTAAAATCCACAAACAATTGTTTGGGGGAAGAATGTTATTTTTGGTCCTCTTGGAGCTTTGAAATGGAGGCTTCTAGTGGATGCATGGATGTTGAGATGGTGAGGAATGATGAAGAAGATTGTGTATGGGAGATGAGCATTTGGAGGGGATTTATGGAAGAAATATTTAAAATGGAATGAAGTTTGAACTACATTATGAGAGTCCAAGTTGTGTTCAAGCACTGGGCAAAGATAGCGGAGACTAGGGAAAAAAGGGTAAAAAAGCATGGGGGGGAAAATACTTTTATCCCGTAAATACTATGGCGGTCCGGATTGATCTTATAATACTAAAGAATAATAAAATATGAATATAGTAGATATAAATATATATATTATATATATATATAGATATATAAATATAGATTAATATTTCCAAAAGAGTTTTTAAGAAAAATCCTTGAAGGGAAAAACCACTCTCATAAATATATTATTATATAAATATAATACGTATATTAACCGGGAAATTATGATCACCCGGTCGTTTCCCCAATGACTATGCAATTGAAACCTCGTTTTTAATTTGGATTATGAGTGAATGAGAGAAAAAAATAATTTTGATAACTATCAATACTAAATAAAGCAACTATTTAAAAAACTTTAAAATCATATTACGTACTTACAAAGGTTTAACGGAAAACAATTAAAACGCGACAAGATAGCAAATAAATAAAATTATGTCCCCTAAAAATGCAAACTATTTTCTAATCCCTAGAATAAGACAAAAGAAAATTTTGGAAAAGAAAAAATATTTTTTGATTATTTTTGAAGTTTTTATCATTAAAACTATTTAATTCTAAATAAATCCTAAACATAAAAAGAAATAGAAAATAAAATTGAAATTATATTTTTCTAAGAAGTATAAGTACTAAAGAAAATTTAGAAAAAAGAATTATTATTTTTGAGGCTTTTTAGAATAAAGATAGATTATTTCTAAAATTTAAACTAATTAAAAACTTTAAAAGTAATAAAACTATTAAAAATAAATTCCTAAAATTTTTATAAAAATTATACTAAATAAAGAAAATATGCAGAAATTTTATAAAAATAAAAGCCCTAATTTTTATCTTTGTAATAAACTTTAATTAAACTAATTAAATCTAAACCCTAATTACTAATTAAAATTAATTAAATTAATTAAAAATTAACCTAAGGACTAACGGTGCAAAGGGAAAAAGGACTAACAGTGAAAACAAAGGGACAAACGGGGGACTAACTGAGTTAACCTACAAATGAGAAAATTACAAAACCTATCCTGAGGCTAAACCCGACTTCAAACTAAGTCCTTTTTAGGCTTAAAAGTAGATGAAACTAAAAAGTGCTTTTCAGCAAAAACTTAAAGAAGCAAAATTATAAAATAAGCTGAGGTGAACAATTTTAACAAAAACACTTAGGGCTGAAATCCACTAATAAGCTCTTAAAGAGCTTATCTTTAAGCTGTTACAGAAAGTAAGGGTTTACCCTTAGCTTTACTGAATAAGCTGCTAAAAGCTCAAAATAAGCTCAATTACAAAAGTAAAAGAAGATCCTAAGAGCTTATGATATGCTTATTCTAATTAAGAAAAGAGATTTGATCTTAAAACACATTAAGGCTTCTAAAAATGATGATGAAAGAAGCAAAGTCAGAAAACAAAGAAATAAGCACAAAAACCAATTAAGCTCAAAAGCTCAATAAGCAATACTGGACTAAGAGCTTCTGAGTACTTATGCAACTACTAATAAACTATCTATTTAAGCTATAAAAACAAATACCTTAAGCTAGGATTCAAATTTTAAGAAACTAGTGTTCTACCCTACTGTTTTTGGCTTTTTAGCTTTTTGAGTATTTTTGACAGCAAAATTAAGCAATGAAATAAGCAATTAACCTAAAGATAATTCCTAATCTATATTAAGCTACATCTAAACTATATCCTACCTTAATTTGAAAAGCTAAGACCTAAGGTTACCTAGCTCAAATGAAAGCTAAAAGTGACAGCAGGAACTAAGCTGTTCCTGCTGGTGCACTTTGCACAAGCACAAAACCAATAGTGCAGGTTACCTAAAGGGTAATCCTGCACTTGGACACACTCCTTTAGAGTGCAACACCACAATGCAAGCAAAATCTAAGCCCTAAGAGGCTTAGATCCAATTTTCACAAACAAAAAGTAAGGGTGAAATGCCCTGGTGGTGCAGAAGCAAGCAAAATAGACCATAACTTTTTGAATTTTGCAACCTAAGCTTTAAAAACTCTTTTACTACTGATTATAAATGAAACCTAAGCTAACTCAAACAAAATGCCCAATTACTTTTGACTTTTTAAGGTCAAAATCTCTTAAACCAAACACCCCTTTAGGTTTTTGACAGAATTTAAAAAGTTTTTAAAATGAAAACTAATTAAGAAAACTTTACTACCAGACATTTAACAGCTTATAACATGCTTAATAAACGTAAATCTACCAACTAAATTAAGCTAATTCCTAAGATCTAAACTAGGCTAACTATTTTTTTGGTTTTTTAAAGCTTTTATAACAAATTATATAAAACTATGATCTAGACTAAGAGAAGCAAATATAGATAAACTATTATGATTATTAAGCTAGATAAAACACAAATAAGCACTAATAAGCAAATAAGCAGATGAAAAACAACTTTTAACTAACTTATTAAACATAAACTAACAACTGAATAAGCAAGCAATCTAAGATTTACACTACTTCCTACTATTTTTGGTTTTTTATAGATTAATGATGACAGAAATGAAAACTTAAGATTTTTAACTTCTTAATAAAAAACAAATGATCTAACTAATCTAATAAGCAATATTAAAGATATTTAAGCACAAATAAGCAACTATTATAAGCAAATAAGCAGATTTAAGCATAGAAAGTAAATAGACAATTATTGAAAGCAAAAACTTTAGGAAATTAAAGAGAAACTTACAAAGCCTCTAGCTAAACAAGAGGAACCAATTAAGGCAGCTACAAGCTCCCTAGCTTATTAATAAGCTAGGGTATAAGTCCATGGGGATCCTTCCTTTATAGACCCCCCTTCCATGAGCTAATAATCCCAAAATGCAAAGCTGATTTATTCTTAAAGTAAAATTAGGTTCAGTTAAGTTCCATCAAGAGCTTAGAGACTCTTGAGAGTTGAGAAGAGCTTATTAAAGCTTATTAAGACAGATTGAGCTTTTAAGTAAAAGGGCTTTGAGAGAATTTGAAAGGTAAACACAAGATTTATTTAACCAAAGACATTCATTTCATTACATAAAAGAAGATTACATAATTCAAATTAAAATAAGCAATATTTAAGCTAACCTAAATTATTAAAAACTAGAAAAAAGGAAAAATAAGGTAAAAAGAAGGTATTTTTTATGTGTGTGAGCTGAGGCCTTTTTATAGGCTGCCAAAGAAGCTTCTAGGACCCCTGAATCCATCTTCTAGCCTTCAATCTGCACCCTTGATTCTTCTAATTATTGCCAAATGATTTTGAGCCGTTTGATCATTTTGTGTGTAACTGAGGATCTCCAGCGTGTAATTCCTTTGATGTGACCTTGTGTTACTTCTCTGAGTAGAAATAGTACAAAACCCACATTCCATGTGTGCTTCTCCATTGATGACGTGGCCTAGAGCTTGAGTGAGGTTAAGTATTCCCTTGATAAAGACTGATTTGACCCTTCATTTGTGTTAAGGAGTTCTTGAATTGACTAACGCACCCTTTGATTTGGATATGCCCTCTAATTTACCCTGGCTAGTGAAATGAAAGTGATGATGAACAGTAAAAAGGATCTTGGCGCTAAGTTTATAACTAAACGAGTTAATTCAGTTTTAACTTTGGCCAATTGTCACTTCTAGTCCCTCTCTTTCTTTTCTCCCTTTCTAGTTATAAAAGGAGTTTCAGGAATTGAAAAATCGGTCCTTGTGGTTTATATAAAAGGGAAGTGAGCTAGGTTTTGGGCTTTTGGGCTAAATGATATTCGGGTATGGTAAGTTAGGGTTTTTAGGGCCCATTAAGGTTTCAAGGGCCCAATAAGAGGTGAGGGGTTATTTTTGGACTTTGGTGAAACTTG
>BQNB010015960.1:0-72371 GCA_026074375.1 Tanacetum coccineum
CATATATTATACACGAAATTAAATCAAGAAAAGAGATGAGGATGTGAGTTGTTTTAGAGAGAGAAAGAAGAGAGAGAGAGATGAGAGAGTTTCAAAAGGAAAAGATTTTTTAAAATGAACAACTAGCTTTTTCTAAATAAGAAAAAGCTTATATACCCCGCCACGTTAAATGTACGCGCGGGATATTTAACTAGGACCCGGGCTCGGGTTTTGCTTGGGATTAAACCCGAAACATATACAATATTAGATTCACTATCGAGCCCGATTCCCGATAATCTCATATTACAACGTTAACTAATTAGAGACCGAAGCTCCATCGTAGAGTGACCGAGCTTCCTTGTTCGACTCAATAAATTGAGGCTAACAGTTACCGTTTGTGGAATATAAAAAGCACGGAATATATTCTAAGTTTTACATAGAACTATGAGTTAGTTTTTCAATATTTTGTTTTAGATAATCACCTTCATATTTATCAAAGAGCTACGAAGGTAAGTGATTGATTTTGTTTTTCTGATTCTTAATTTTTTTGAAATGGAGTAACAAAAAAAATATGTCAAATAATCGGAAGTCGCAAGTAACAATAAAATTAAAGAATTTAACAAACTTGAGTTATTCAAGTTTAATGTACAAGAAAAGTATTTACAGAACACAAATAAAGTTTATTTTTTGGAAATAGCACAAATATCAAATTTGTTAATATATAAGGTATTTATTGCTTTTTGGTGTTAAATAATAGAGATCCATAAAGTATAATTAATCAACTATTTATAATTTATATATAAAAAAATTTGATCGATCCTAAGCTCACAGATCGTGTTTGAACCGACTATACTAAATAATAATTTATTCACTATAATTTTCCGCAATTCGAACGACGAAATCGCAAAAGCTCGAGAATGGAGTAAAAACTTTTACTTGTTGCTTAACTAATTTTGCCGATGAATACGTCTTGTAGCACCCGGAGAGAACAATGCAATATTTGAAAACATTCGTAAATCTATTGAAACTTGATTTGCTTGTGAAGGCCTTTGGTGAACGCTGTTAAAAAAAAAGTAGGAAACAAAGAAAACATAACGATACGCAAAATTACAAGAATGACCATTAATATTATAAGGCCGAAGAAATGTAAAAACAAAAAAGACACAACAACTTTTTTTTAAGGGTTTTGCTAATCAATGCCTACTAAATAAAGGTTAATGTGTAATTAATAAACACAAACTTTTTTAATTAATAAAAAAATGCATTAAATGAAAGAGATCGTTTATAGAGAAAGAAGAAATATATAAAAACAATTAAAGAAGAAAATTTTTCTTTCTAATCAGAATTTCGACAACACAACCATAGAAATTAAGTAGGATACTTTCATACGTAGACCTTTTTTCTTTTATTAGTCTCTTTTTTCAGTGGAGCGCAAGAGAATTATTTGGTCAAACTAAGATAAGAGAATTTATCAATGGCTTGAAAAAATTTGTAAGGAAAAGAAGATTTTGTCGGGCTGATATAAAAGCAGCGGCTCACGACGGCTGATTAGGTCTCGGGTTCAAACCTGTTCTGTAACCATGTTAGACAAAGTAAAATGTTAAAAATTGTAACTAGAAGATTTTCAAAAATAAATCGTTACAAAAGCTCTTTTAACTCAAGTATACAAAAGGCAACATCACCAACGGGGATTTGGTCCAATGGTATGGAGGTTTTACCCTCCTAGGCAAGGTCTCATGTTCGTGCATCTATTGGAAGAATAATTTCTGAAGTAACATTAAGGTACAGGTTACCACTACAAATGCTAATCACTTTAAATCATCAATGATTTATGGTATAAAAATTGCAACACACAATGGAGATAATGACCCATTAGCATGGAGTTGGTTTACCTGCCTAAAACATCTCCATCAACAAAACCAAATTTGACACCTGTTACGTTATCAATCATTGATGCTTTTAGTTTATTTAGCAGCCTTGATCAAGTGTTGGGTAATAAAATGGGCACTAAAGACAAAGTTGCTGAGCTGAGGGGGTGTTTGGCTAAGCTTGTGAACTGAGCTTATGCTTCATCTTATGGCTTATATATCTTAAACGGATGAGGATCCTCTTAAGTTTATCCTCTCATGTTGGTCAAGTTGAACCAATCAACAACATGAAAATGATAAAATGGGACCATCACTAATTAATGGAAATAATTTACTATTTTGTCTCATCTCACATTATCACTAACATGAGAGAACATGAGAGAGTTAAACATTAGAGGATCTCAATCCATCTTAAACTCATAAGTCTTGGCTATGCATTATGAGGTCGGTCGACCAAGGTCGAGGTCGATCGGCTTGTAGCAGATTCAAGGGTCGAGGTCGACCTTTTGGAGGTTTTTCACAGGCACTATCTAGGTCGAGTGGTGTATGTGTGTGTATTTAATTAATTAAAATGTATTTTTGTTGGGTATGTTTTTTTGTAGTGTAGGTCGCTTGTAGTGGTAAAAAGTCGTCTGTATGTCGCTGAAAAGAGAAAACTGATGTGGCAGAAAAAATGAAAGTCGTTGATGGTCACTATAGTGCCTAGCCTTGTGATTGACTAAGCTTATCATAATTAATAAAGTAAATTGATATGAAAGCATATAAACATTAAATGATATAATTATTAAATGAGGTTATAAAAATATTTGTATATAATATTGTTATATAAGTTCACCCATTCTCATATAAGTCACAAAGTCTCAGCTTATAAAAACCTATATATAAAAATTCATAAGCACACTCATATATACTTAGCAAATACTTTAAATTTATTTAACACGTATTTAATAAGCTCACAAAACCCATCATATAAACTTAGTCAAACACCCTTTAATCACCAAAAAAATTTAGGCTTTGGCCATCTTTGTTTCCCATATGAGACAAATAAGCTTGACTCCCATAATCCTTAAAGACAAAACTATGAGCGTCACGTACGGTGGCTCAAGTCGAAACCAATTTTTGATGTCACGTCATGTCACTTTAGCTAAGCATTACTTTTTACACAACTAGATATCCTCTCCTTGATGGCTCAAGCAGAAACATTTGTTTTAAAACTCGATCATTTTATTGTATTTTTTATTTTCTTAACCAACTAATTACATTTCAAATACACTTACAAAAATTGGTGCATCTCACATTGATTTCTCATTCTAGTAATCATTTTCATCTTTCTCATTTTATTTTTTATTCTCGCATGATCTCTTCCCTTGTAAGCATAAATGTTACATAAAACACTTAACTAAAATATCAAAACTACAACTATATAACCGCTATAAAATTCAATTGCTATACACAAGTATTAAAGCTTAATGATGCTTTCTTAAAAGAAAACTTACTGCTGCTTATCCACCGACTTATCAAATTAAATGAATCATTTCATTTAGTTGCTTCCCAAAAAAGCCAAAAAAAAACACTAATACTATGAATGTCCAAGTCGTGATTAAACAATACCGTTGCGTCATTTAAGAATTAATACATAATTTCGAAGATTATTACACGTACAGGGTCTGAAAGATAACAAATAGACTAACATGATGTGATTGGTATTATATAATATATATATTGTGAAAATTAAGTATTTGATTGATACGTTCGTTTTTCTAAGCCATCAAAATTGAAAATAAAGAAAACTAATTAACGGAGTTATGTGTTTGGTCTCAAACAACACAGAACATTCATAATTCATACCTTTTTAAGTAAGAATAATCCAAAACACGCGTTAGTTGAAGTCAGGGTATTATTCTTAACTTAAGGGTTAGTTGAATGAAAAAAGCATCTAAACGCATCGATTGGTTTATTAAAAGTGATGGATATGTTTATGATTTTTCAACTATAGTGGAGTTTTATTTTATATATAAATGACATGAGAAAGTTTTAATTTTTGAACATCTTCATAGTTTCAAAACAATTAATAGATGTATTATGTAAGAGATTTTATAAAGTAAATTTTTATACCATAACAAATGTATGATTATAATCTCAAAAAATCTAAAAATAAATAATGTGACATTTTATAAAAAAAATTTGGAAAAGTTTACAACAACGGATGCTTTAACTTTTTATCTTTTTTCTTGTCATGTGTGAACTTATAAGTTTTCTGTTAAGAACAAATTTTGCCTAATCATACCACGTTTAAATGCTAAAGCTGACGTGACAATTTATGTGGACATGTTGTTAGCGTTTAACGAAGTATGAATATACATGTGTTATACAAATTAAATGGGGAAAGTATTTTAATAAATAAAACGTTAGATACGTTTATAATACCTAATTGTTAATTGCTGGTTATGGCATACTTTTTTTTTTAACGGCAAAGATGGAATATATATAAAAAAGAGTCTAGCAAGACACTAGAAACTTAAAGTACAATAGAGTTAACAAAAAGAATTACATAACATCAAAAAATGATAAAATCCCGAGACTTTAACTGCGAGGGAATCAAAAGGGATGAAAAAACTTTTGACACGAAGGCCGACGTATCGGTTTTCACTTCGGCAAAAGAAAAACCCCCCATCCCGGAGGCCGAGCCACCGGTTTTCACTTCGGGATGGATTTTGATGAAACCCCAAACAAGTCCCGAGAGACGGATGAAAAGAAGAACCATCCTCAAAACCGACGAAGATGCCAAACGAAAAAACATTGGCATACAGGTTCGCCAACCCAGCGAACCTGAACGCCAGCTTCAGGAAAAAACCAAAAGCAGCTCTTTCCATTAAGTTTAAGATGCATGGATCGTGTATGGTTATTGAATGTAGGGGTGTTCAGAAATCGAGTAACAGCCAAAGGAACCGAAAACCGAAACTAAACGAAACCGAATAATTCGAACAATCAAATAACCGAACTGAATAAAGACACAATGACAATTGACACATAATCGAATATTCGAATGTGTTTCTAGTTGTTTGATTGTATTGGCATAAACTTTTGCCTATTCTAGAGGGGTGAGCAGAAAAACCGAAAAAAACCGAAAATCGAAACCGAACCGAACCGAACCAAAAATAACCGAAACGAACTAATAACCGAACCGAATTCGCCAAAACCGAACCGAACCGAACTACTAATTCGGTTCTCGGGTTGGATATGAGTTTGGCACTCCGAACCGAAAACCGAATTCATATAAATATATATATTATTTTTTATATATTTATAAATATCATTAAAATTTTATCATAATATAATTAAACACATGACCTTCCGGGGATAGATTTATCCCAAGTAGTTAGCTATGAGCAAGAGTGGAGGGAGGGGAGGAAGGGTGGTTCGGGGGGGGTTGTAAGTGGATGGTTGAGGGGGAGCTTGCTTGGTTGGGGGGGGGGTGAGGGAAGGGATATTTTGGTCAATCCTATAACGAGCATCCTTAACGGTAAAAGTACCATTAGGACCAAGACTCCAAGTACAAGTATCTTCATTGACATCAATATTTAGTTGACCGATCTCATTTAACATGTCACATAAATAGGCAAGATTTCTAACACCAAGATTGGTCCAGACCAATTCCAAGACCATTGCCCATTATTAATACGGTCAATGATAAGACAATCTTTGTCTTGATCAAGATGATAGAGCCGATTGTACCTTGTAAAAAGAGGAGTCTCGCCTACCCAAATATCTTTCCAAAATCGAATACGAGTGCCACAACCTGCTTTAAAACGAAAAGTGTTAGATAAGATAATACCTTTCGAGTGGAGAAAATTGGAGGTTCCAACATGTTAGCCCAATGCCCTTGAAGACTCAACCTTTTGTATCGAACCTTCTTGACCATGATAAGCTTTGATGACCTGAACCCAAAGGGCGTTTGGGGAAGAAAGCAACCTCCAACGCCATTTTTGAAGAAGAGCAAGGTTGAAAGCTTTAAGACTGCCAATGTTTAACCCTCCTTTATCGAAAGAATTAAGAATAATTGGCCATTTGACCCAAGCCATTTTGTTTTTATCTTTATTACCACCCCAAAAAAATTTAGCCCGAATTCTTTCCAGGTCTTGAAGGACCGATTCGGGTGCTCTGAAAATCGATAGATAGTAGATACCAAGACTACCAAGCACAGACTTGATAAGAGTCAGACGACCCCCAATCGACAGAAGATTAGCTTTCCAAGAGGAAAGCCTCATATGAAAACTGTTGGGAATTATTGAAAACGACTAAGTGTCGTTTCTGCTGTTAGAGATGTTCGTTTCTGCTGATGGCATTAAGTGGTTTCTGCTGGCAGTTCAAGTAGTGTTTCTGCTGATTATGTTCCTGCTGATATAGTTATAGAATCTGCTGATCTTATTTATAGACGTGATTATTGTATGCCGGAATTATAGTTATATTCTAGAATTATCTCATGAAGATAGGAATGAGATATATTAGGAAGAGATTGATGATATATTTCTCTTTACGCGTTTTTAGTTATCTATTAGCAATTTAGGGTTTTTTTCTCTATAAAAGGAAACCTTTTGCATTAGGGTTTTTGTACCGATTACGAATCACACAAATAGTTTATTATCAATAAAGAGATCCATAGAGGATCATTGTTTATATTTGTCCTTCTTTATACTGCATTGTTTAGTTTCCGCCTAAACAATTGTTAGAGTCTCTCACGTATATACTTGTGATTACATAAGTACTATACAACACAAAAGTAGGATCTATCTAGTTCTAGATCCTAACAAAAACGATCAACAAGCGTCTTCCAGCTAGCAATAGACTTCATATTAGAACCCGATAAACCGATAGACCCAACCGGATAACCCGCAACCCGATAGACCCGAACCCGATAGACCCGATTCCTTATAGGGTCGGGTTGCGGGTTAGTTTTTAATTTTTCAAAACCCGATAGACCCGACCCGATAAGCCTCAAACCCGACCCGATAACCCGATTGACACCCCTGGTGGTTTGCGTGTGCTAATTTTTTTAAAGTTATGTGTTGTAGCAAAATCTTTTTTTCCTTGTTATGGGCCTTTTGGATTTTATTTGTATGGCTCTATAGTTAAATTATTTGTGTTTCTAGAAGATTATCAGGCGAAAGGTAAATAAACATATATAACGTTGTAGCGGAATAATGTTGGGCTTAGTTAAAAAAAAAGAATTATGTTGGGCCAAGTTGCACCACATGGGCCGAGGGAAGTAGGCTAATTTAAAAGTAAATACTTGGGCCTGCCTTAAACGACGTCGTTTGTGATTGTCCGCGCGTTGCTGCGGGGCGTTATTTTTTATTTATTTATTTTGCTGGTTTATTTTTTCGGTCTCATGTTTAATAGTTTGTTTTTTTTCTTATATGAGCTTATGTGTTAGGTCTCATGTTTAAAGGTTTGTTTTTTTTTTGGCTATTTGGGATTTTTTTAATATAATTTTATGAGATTTGGGTAAATATGTGTTAAGCATGATTTGCTCGCGCGTTGATGTGGGGCGTTAATTTATTTTTTTTGTATTTTGTGCGGGTTTATTTTTCCGGTCTCATGTTTAATAGTTTTTTTTATATGGCCTTATGTGTTGGGCGTCATGTCGTGGGTATTTTTTGATCTGAATAAATCAATACTTTTGTAATTTTTTTCCTATTTTTGTGCCGAGCAATTTTTTTTTATATTATTTTGTGCAATAGTTTCTTTTTTTATATGAGCTTATATGTTGGGTCTCATGTCGCGGATATTTTTTGATGTGAATAAATAAGTACTTTTGTAATTTTTTTTCTTATATTGTGCCGAACAATTTTTTTTTAAGTTGCCTAGTTAAAGGAAAAGGAAAAAAATGTCAAATGGGTCGGCCCAAAGTGGGAGCCCAATGGACCGAGTTCTGTAGCAAATAGCAACTGTAGCAACCATGTCAAAACGACATAGTTTTAACCTAAACATAGTACTTATATGTATATAACAAGCATAAGAACCCGTGCGTTGCGGCAGAGCTAATTTTTTGCCGGATTAAAATTTTTACTTGTATTTGTTTTTTAATTTTTTAATTTTTAATACAATATGTAACTGACGTGTTTGTTTGTTATGAGTAGTATTTATGAATACCAATTTAGGTATGATGGTACTATTTTTATGTTGCAGACGTAATATTCCTTGTAGTACGATCCATTGGGGATGTTAATTTCTGGTATTATCTATAGTATGTTGTTGTGTTTTGAGGGTACCTGTGTGAGTGTATCTTTTGTGTAAATTATGAAATGGTAATTGTATTTTATGTTTTCTGTTTTCATTGTTTTATTGCTTTTGTTGTTTTTTTGCGTTAGGTTTTGGATGAGGTTTACTTTTGCTATGTTTTAAACAAGCTGGATTACCGCGCGTTGCTGCGGGTCGTTAATTTTTCACACGTTGTTGCGGGCCATTAATTGTTTTTATAATTTTGTACGGGTTTATTTTTTCGGTCTCATGTTTAATAGTTTATTTTTTTAATATTGGTATATGTGTTCGACCTCATGTTTAAAGGTTTTTTTTTATACGGGTTTTTTTTAGTATAATTTTATAGAATTATGTTGCGGGTTTATTTTTTCGGTATCATGTTTAATAGTTTGTTTTTCCCTTATATGAGCTTATGTCTCGCGCGTTGTTTCGGGCCGTTAATTTTTTTTTTAGCTTTTATTTTTTTATTCTTTTTTTTTCCGAATTTATTTTTTTTGTCTCACGTTTAATAGTTTTTTTATATGAGCTTATGTGTTGGGTCTCATGTTTAATTTTTTTTACTTTGGGTCAGATGTTGGGCCAGATTGTGGGCTAATTTTTGGCCCACTTTGGTTGGTACTGTAGCATGTTGTAATTTTTTGTTTTTTAGTTTGGGTCAGAAGTTGGGCCAGATTGTGGGCTAATTTTTTGGCCCACTGTGATTGCACTGTAGCAGGTCAAACCTGTGGTCAAACATTTGCAAAATGTAATATAGAGTAATACTTATGCCTTTGCGGTGTTGTGAAAGACATATTTTGCAATGTTTATGGAAGTGGGCCGTTTTTTCCTTTTCTTTAAAAGAATTAGCAAAATTGGTGCTTTTGTTTTTTTTTTTCCTTCTGCACCTCTTAATAACAAACTTGGGATTTTAATAAGGGGTTTTTCTATCTTGTGCCCTAGGGCACATGATAAGACCATCAAAAGTACATAAAAAGTACACAGGGTCCCACAGAAAAGTACACAGGGAATCACTTTTGCGGATCCCTGTGTACTTTTATGGTAAAGGAACCAGTGTTTTTGGTGTTCTTATCATGTTGCCCCTGGGGACAAAATAGAAAAACCTTTTAACATAGTAGTACATTTAGTTGTCTTTATACATTAGTCATAGGTAGTTTCTATTTAACAAAGTACGTTAGTAGCATAGGGATTTATAAACTTCAAGATTTGTAGCTGCAAAGGGAAAACGAAAGACTTAGCAAACGTACATATTCAATCAAACTAAAATGGGTAAATTTAAATAGACTTACATGTTGACATGCTGATGCCATTGTCCTTTACATTTGAAGTCAGACTATTGCCAACGGATTGAAGGGTAGTATGTTGGCCAGCAAGTGGATATCCCTTGAGGCAATCTACATGGGATGGTAACTTTGATCAGTACCACAGAATTATCGACTGTATCAGAATGTTTAGAATGTGCGGCTGGGGGCCTCTCTATTAGTGGATAACTAGGCCAAGCCCGACTTGTGGGTTTGGGTCCATTAAGGTTTGCTTATGTTTCCAATATATATTGTGGCTCAATAATAAATCATACATACGGGGTTTTCATTGTCTAACATGGTATCGGAGCGGGTCTGATCCTCAGAACTAGATGGCTACGTTGAGCCGCCTCCCCTAAACCACCCGTCAAACCCTAGCTGCCACCCTTTCATGTTTAAGAAAAAAAAAGAACCTAATCGATCAAGATGACGGCGGCAGCAGCAGATCGTATCTGGAGAAGAAAGAATAAAGTTTCCCAAAGTGTATTCTGGCCAATACGAGATGAAGACTATGTTGAAGAAAGCAACAACTAGCCATTAATGGTTTAGTTTACTAAATCAGAAAATAAAAATTGTTTTAATATTTGTTTATGTTTTTTTGTTATGTTTTGTTAATTGTTAGTGATTTGTGTTATTTGTGCTAAGGTCAAATCACACAACCGCGCGTGATTTGTGTTGGTGATTTGTGCTAAAGTCACAAATCCACACAATTTGTGTTGGTGATTTGTACAAAGGTCACAAATCCACACAACCGTGATTTGTGTTGGTGATTTGTGCTAAGATCACAAATTCACACAATCATATTCGTATTGTTTTATTGTTTGTTTGTTTTAATTTATTTTGTTTTCTGCTTTAGTCCGAGCTTTCGCGATTTCGCCGCTCGGACTGCGAGGGAGTATTAGTGGATAACTAGGCCCAAGCCCGACTTGTGAGTTTGGGTCCATTAGGGTTTGCTTTATGTTTCCACTATATATATTGTGGCTCGGGTTTTCATTGTCTAACACTCTCATGTAGACAATGTACATTAGGCAATAATTTTGAACCAAATTTGTGGCCACTTGTCTCAGATAGTAATCTCAAACCACAGGCACCATCATTAGTTGAACATACAGAAGGTATGGCTGAGGGCCTTGCACAAACATGAAGAAAACCATATCCGAAGATTCGAAGAAACCATATCCGAAGATAACGAATGTTGTTTTTTACAAACACCCACTTCATTCCATTCTGGATTTGAGTCATAAGGTAATTCACTTTGTGGTACGCCTAATTTTTAGTTTTACATGTAATATCTTGGGGTTGATTTTTTACAGTGTTTAGGCAAATTTGAACTAAGCGAAGGGATGTTGCTACTTTTCTTTTTTCTTTTTTTCTTTTTTTTATAACCCGGGTGTCCGACTTGACATTGCAAGCCGACTATTCCCAGGGCCGACTATCCTTTTGGATAGCCCGGAGTCAAGGCAGGTGAACCTCCGTGGCTAATGGGGGATTTTTCTCCCCAAGGTTCGAACCCAAGACCTCTAAGGCACTTCTCGTCCTAAAGGCTAAGCCCTTACCGCTAGGTCACCCCAATTGGTTATGTTGCTACTTTTTATGGCTAATATAATTGGCAATTTCAACTAAGCAAACTATGTTTCGAACGCTGTAAGCATAAGGCATGCGTAAAACGAAAATGCAGATGCAGGTAAGTATAACTATACTATAACAGGGTGATTTTTTGTATACTTATGCATCATACATGTTCCAAACCCACGGATCAAAGCATGTGGGTTAACGAATAAACAGAAAAAGAAAAAAACATAAGACAAACCTGATGTGATTGGCTAAAGTCACTCGCCTTTGGCACGATCACCTTAACAACGACGTTTTGGTATTTCTAGAAGGTATGAGACGAATGGGGAAAAAGGAAAAAAAAATACTTGTATAATTTGGTATTTCTAGAAGGTATGAGCCGAATGAGGAAAAAGGAAAAAAATACCCATAGGGTATGTTTGACGACACGTAGCAGTAGCAGTAAGCAGAAGCAGTTAGCAGGGGCAGTAAGCAGTAGCTGTTTGTTTAAAAAAGGTGTTTGGTAACGTAGCTGTAAGCTGTGATTAAAAAGTGTAAAATTACGAAAAAGGGCATATAACTTGATTAAAGAATTTATAAATTTTATATTTGATGGCATAAATGTAATTTTATAACAAACTGCTTGGAGCAGTTGTGAAATGCTTCTTCAAGAAGCATTTGAGATTGGAGCGGTTAAACAATATTCAAACGCTTGTTGAGGTGTTGCCAAACAAGCTTTTTATATAAAATGCTTACCGCTTACCGTTTGTCGCTCTTAAACACTCCACCAAACACAGCCATATACAGGTAACAAAAGGTATTGGGCCAAGTGAGATATGGGTTGTAACACCTGGGCCACTGGTGGGAACAGTAAATCAAGGAGGCAAAACGACGTAGTTTAATGCCAAAAATGAGTGTATATATAATGTACTAATTTAATTTAAAATAAAATTTACATCCTTAAAAAATAAGAGTTGATTTGCACACTTTATTATTTGATTTGCACATTTAAATTATTGTGTCATGACATTTATACCCTTAATTTTAATGTCTTGAAATGCACACTTTACTAATTATGTAAGGACATACATAAATGTCACTGAATACAAACATTTTAAAAAATGCAAATTAAAATGTGGAGTGTGCCTTTAAAAAATCTAATAAAGCAGCATCAAGTGGTTTGACCCTAAGCAAACACCATAAACTCACCAGAAACCACCACTTGCATCATTCAGGTCAAAAAAAATTATAATAATATCAATACACACGTGGCACAATCCGACCACAGAAATAGATCGTATAGCTCTCGTCCACAAATTTGATTTCATTTCCACGTGTCACTTTTTCAACGCCCCCTTATTTTCCCCCAACCCAACTAATTATTATTTTTATTTTCATTTCTCTCTCACACACACATATTCTTACTTTCTAAATCTAGAACATACTTACCAGATTTGTTATTTGTGTATTATTTCGATCCAATTAGGGTTTGTTCAATTCAAAGATTCACTTTTGCGGCTGAGATTGAAACAAGTTGACTTTTTTCCGGTCAGTTTTCTTCTAGATCTTGTTAACTACTCTGTGTTTGTTTAAGCTTATATGTGGGCTTGTCAGCTTATTTGATTTCGGCTATATTTCATAAGCCCAAATTTTCTGGCTTATTTTGATACTTATATAATAAGCTTATATAAGCCGACAAGTCTCAAGATAAGCCGGAAAATTGAAGCTTATGAAATATAATCCGAAATCAAAATAGTCATAAGCCACATTATAGCCGAAACAAACACCCCCTTAAGCTATATGTGGGCTTGTTGAGCTTATTGATTTCGGGATTATATTTTAATAAGCTTCAATTTTCCGGCTTATCTTGAGACTTGTCGGCTTAGATAAGTTTATTACGGTATGATAAACTTATATAATCTCAAAGTAAGCCAGAAAATTTGGGGCTTATGAAATATAAGCCGAAATCAAATAAGCTGACAAGCCCACATATAAGCTTAACAACACAGGTAGTTAACAAGCTCTAGAAGAAACTGACCGAAAAAAGTCAACTTGTTTCAATCTCAGCCGCAAAAGTGAATCTTTGAATTGAACAAACCCTAATTGGATCGAAATAATACACAAATAACAAATCTGGTAAGTATGTTCTAGATTTAGAAAGTAAGAATATGTGTGTGTGAGAGAGAAATGAAAATAAAAATAATAATTAGTTGGGTTGGGGAAAATAAGGGGGCGTTGAAAAAGTGACACGTGGAAATGAAATCAAATTTGTGGACGAGAGCTATACGTCTTATTTCTGTGGTCGGATTGTGCCACGTGTGTTTTTTTTTGACCTGATTGATGGCAGGTGGTGGTTCTGGTGGAGTTTTGGTGTTTGCTAGGGTCAACCACTTGTTGCTGCTTTTATTAGATTTTTTAAAGGCACACTCCACATTTTAATTTGCATTTTTAAATGTTTGTTTCTTGACATTTATGTATGTCCTTACATTAATTAGTAAAAGTTGTGCATTTTAAAGACTTAATAGTAAGGGTATTAAATGTCATGACACAATAATTTAAATGGTTGCAAATCAAATAAAAAGTGTGCAAATCAATCTTTATTTTTTAAGGATGTAAATTTTATTGTTTAAATTAAATTTAGTACATTATATATACACTCATTTTGGCATATAAACTACGCTGCCATACCTTTAACACCAAGACACCATACTACCCCCAATCTTATTCGGAGTTCGTGATTGCCTCCTGATTTACTGTTCCCCGCCAGTGGCAGGGTGTTACAGCTCATATCCGTTGGCCCCAATACCTTTTTGTTAACTGTTTTATGGCTGTGTTTGGCAACAAGCGTTTTGGAGCGTTTAAGAGCGACAAACGGTAAGCGCTTAAGCATTTTGATAAAAAGTTTGTTCGGCAACACCTCACAAGCGTTTTGAATTTTAATTTTTTAATTTATATTGTTTAACCGCTCAAATCTCAAATGCTTCTTGAAGAAGCATTTCAGAACAAGCAGTTTGTTATAAAATTACATTTATGCCCTCAAATATAAAATATATAATTTCTTTAATTATGTTATATGCCCTTTTTCGTAATTTTACACTTTTTAATTACAGCTTACAGCTGCGTTACCAAACATCTTTTTTAAACAAACAGCTACTGCTTACTGCTCCTGCTAACTGCTTACTGCTACTGCTACGTGTCCCCCCAACAACCCCTAGCCGGGCGCATCTTGATGTCTCATTTTCCCCTCATTCGGCTCATACCTTCTAGAATACCAAACTATACAAGTATTTTTTTTTTCCCTTTTTCCCATTCGTCTCCATACCTTCTAGAAATAAACAACAAAAGGCGTTGGTAAGGTGATCGTGCCAAAGGCTGAAGTGACTTTGCAATCCACATCAGGTTTGTCTTATGTTGTTTTCTTTTTCTGTTTATCGTTAACCACATGCTTTTGATCCGTGGGTTGGAACATGTATGATGCTTTAGTATACAAAAAATTACCCTGTTAAGGTATAGTTATACTTACTGCTTCTGCTTTTTCGTTTTACACATGCCTTATGCTTACAGCGTTCGAAACATAGTTTGCTTAGTTGAAATTGCCAATTATATTAGCCATAAAAAGTAGCAACATAACCAATTGGGGTGAGCCTAGCGGTATGGGTTTTTAGCTTTGGACGAGAAAGTGCGTAGAGGTTCTTAGGGTTTGAAACCTGGGTAGAGAAAAAATATTTCCTCCATTAGCCACGGAGGTTATTCTGCTTGACTCCGGGCTATCCAAAAGGATAGTCGGCCCTGGGAATAGTCGGTTTGCAATGTCAAGTCGGACACCCGGGTTATTTAAAAAAAGAAAAAAAAGAAAAAAAGAAAAAAAGAAAAAAAGAAAAAAAGAAAAAAGAAAAGTAGCAACATCCCTTCGCTTAGTTCAAATTTGCCTCATACGACTGTAAATATCACCCAAGGATATTAGACATGTAAACTAAAATTAGGCGTACCAAAAGGAAGTTACCTTATGACTCAAATCCAGAATGGAATGAAGTGGGTGTTTGTAAAAAACAACATTCGTTATCTTCGGATATGGTTTCTTCTGTTTGTGCAAGGCCCTCAGCCATACCTTATGTATGTTCAACTAATGATGGTGCCTGTGGTTTGAGATTACTATCTGAGACAAGTGGCCACAAATTTGGTTCAAAATTATTGCCTAATGTACATTGTCTACATGAGAGTGTTAGACAATGAAAACCCGAGCCACAATATATATAGTGGAAACATAAGCAAACTCTAATGGACCCAAACCCACAAGTCGGGCTTGGGCCTAGTTATCCACTAATACTCCCTCGCAGTCCGAGCGGCGAAATCGCGAAAGCTCGGACTGGAGCAGCAGAAAACAAAATAAATTAAAACAAACAAACAATAAAACAATACGAATATGATTGTGTGATTTGTGACCTTAGCACAAATCACCAACACAAATCACGGTTGTGTGGATTTGTGACCTTTGCACAAATCACCAACACAAATTGTGTGGATTTGTGACTTTAGCACAAATCACCAACACAAATCACGCGCGGTTGTGGATTTATGCCCTTTAGCCACAAAGAAACACAAATCACTAAACAATTAACAAAACTCATAACAAAAATCATAAACAAATATTTTAAAACAATATTTTTATTTTTGATTTAGTAAAGCTAAACCATTATGCTAGTTGTTGCTTTCTGCAACTAGTCTTAATCTCGTATTTGGCCAAGAATTTCACTTTGGGGAATCTTGATTCTTTCTTCTCCACATACGATCCGTTGCTGCCGCCGTCATCTTGATCGTATTAGGTTCTTTTTTTTTCTTTAAACGTGTAAGGGTGGAGCAGCTAGGGTTTTGACGAGTGGTTTTTAGGGGAGGCGGCTCATAAGTAGCCATAGGTCTGAGGATAGAACCCGCTCCGTTACCAGGTTAGACAATATGAAAACACGTGTAGGTATGATTTATTATTGAGCCACATTATATTAGTGGAAACATAAGCCATACCTTTAATGGACCCAAACCCACAAGTCGGGCTTGGGCCTAGTTATCCACTAATAGAGAGGCCCCCAGCCGCACATTCTAAACATTCTGATACAGTGCATAATGTCTGTGGGACTGTTCAAAAGTTACCATCCCATGTAGATTGCCTCAAGGGATATCCACTTGCTGGCCAACATAAATACATTGGCATTCATACTACCCTTCAATCCGTTGGCAATAGTCTGACTTCAAATGTAAAGGACAATGGCATCAGCATGTCAACATGTAAGTCTATTTAAATTACCAATTTTTGAGTTGATTGAAATATAACGTTTGCTAAGTCTTTTGTTTTCCCTTTGCAGCTTACAAAATCTTGAAGTTTATAAATATAAATCCCTATGCTATAACGTACTTGTTAAAATAGAAACTACCTATGTCTAATGTTATAATGACAATAAATGTATACTATGTAAAAGGGGTTTTTCTATCTTGTGCCCCAGGGGCACATGATAAGAACACCAAAAGTACACTGGGTCCTACAGAAAAGTACACAGGGATCCGCAAAATGTGATTCCCTGTGTACTTTTCTGTGGGACCCTGTGTACTTTTTATGTACTTTTGGTGGTCTTATCATGTGCCCCTAGGGCACAAGATAGAAAAACCCCTATGTAAAATCCTATTAGTTTGTTATTAAGGTGCCAAAGCACAATTTTGCTAATACTTTTAAAGAAAAGGGAAAAAATCGGGCCCCAATTCCATTAAACATTGCAAAAATATGGTTCCTTCACAACAACCGCAAAGGCATAAAGTATTACTCTATTTACTTTTTGAAATGTTTGGACCACAGGTTTGACCTGCTCCAGTGCAATCACAAGTGGGCCAAAAAAATTAGTCCCACAAATCTGGTCCCAACTTCTGACCCAAATAAAAAACAAAAAATTAAACACTGCTACAGTACCAACAAGTGCGGCAAAAATTAGCACAATCTGGCCCAACCATTTGACCCAAAGTAAAAAAAATTACAACATGAGGAACCCAACACATAAGCTCATATAAAAAAACTATTAAACGTGAGAAAAAAAAAAAATTAAATTCGGAAAAAAAAAGAATAAAAAAATAAAAAGCTAAAAAAAAAATTAACAGCCCGAAACAACGCGCGGGACATAAGCTCATATAAGGGAAAAACAAACTATTAAACATTGATACCGAAAAAAAAATAAACCCTGCACAACATAATACTATTAAAATTATACTAAAAAAACCCGTATAAAAAAAAACCTTGTGAAACATGAGGTCTAAACACATATACCAATATTAAAAAATAAACTAATTAAACATGAGACCGAAAAATAAACCGTACAACATTATAAAAACAATTATTGGCCAGCAAAAACGTTGTGAAAAATTAACGGACCCGCGCAAGGCGCGGTAATCAGCTTGTTTAAAAAATAGCAAAAGTAAACCTTCATCCAAAAACCTAACGCAAAAAAACAACAAAAGCATAAAACATGAAACTCAGAAAACATTAAAATAAATTACCATTTCATAATTTACAACATAAGAGCACACTCACACACGGTACCTTCAAACACAACAACCCCATACTATAGATAATACCAGAAATTAACATAATATACCCCATGGATCGTTACTACAAGGAATATTACGTCGCACAAACAAAAAAAATAGTACCATCATACCTAATTTGGTATTCGGAAATACTACTCATAACAAACAAGCACGTCAGTTAATTTGTATAAATTTAAAAAATTAAAACAGAATACATGTAAAAATTTTACCGGCAAAATTTAGCTCTGCCGCAACGCTCGGGTTCTTATGCTTGTTTTATATACATATAAGTACTATAGTTTTGGTTAAAACTATGTCGTTTTGACTATGGTTGCTCAGTTGATATTTGTACAGAACTCAGGTTCATTGGGCTCCCACTTTGGGGCCGACCATTTGAAATTGGTTTCTTTTACTTTAACTAGGCAACTTAAATAAAAATTGTTCGGGCACAATAAAGAAAAAAAATTTACAATAAGTCTACTTATTTATTCACATCAAACATATCCGGACATGTGACCCAACATATAAGCTCATATAAAAAAAGAAACTATTTGCACAAAATATATAAAAAAATTGCTCGGCCACAAAACAGTAGGAAAAAAAATACAAAAAGTACTTGATTTATTTCAGATCAAAAATATCACACACGACATGAACCCAACACATAAGGCCATATAACAAAAACTATTAAACATGAGACCGAAAATAAACCCGCACAAAAATACAAAAAAAATACAAGTAACGCACCTCATCAACGCTATGCGAGCAATCATTTGCTTTAACACATATTTTACCCAATTTTCATCATAAAATTATATTAAAAAAATCCCAAATAGCCAAAAAAAAAGCAAACATTTAAACATAGAGACCTAACACATAAGCTCATTTAAGAAAAAAAACAAAACTATTAACATGAGACGAAAAAAAAAAAAAAATAAACCAGCAACATAAATAAATAAAAAATAACGCCCGTCTTTGCAACGCTTGCGGAACAATCACATACGGGACGTCGGTTTACGGCAGGCCAAGTATTTACTTTTAAATTAGCCTACTTCCCTCGGCCCATGTGGTGCAACTTGGCCCAACATAATTCTTTTTTTTTAACTAAGCCCAACATTATTCCGTACAACGTTATATATGTTTTATTTACCTTTGCTGATAATCTTCTAGACACACAAAAATTTATACTATAAGAGCCATACCAAATAAAATCCAAAAGGCCCTAACAGGAAAAAAAGATTTTGCTACAACACATAACCTTTAAAAAAATTAGCACACGGCAAACCACCAGGGGTGTCTAATCAGGTTATCGGGTCGGGTTTGGTGGTTATCGATGGTGGGTCTATGGGTTTTGAAAAATTAAAAACTAACCCGCACACACGACCCTATAAGGAATCGGGTTCTATCGGGTGCGGGTCTATCCGGGTTTGCGGGTTATCCGGTTGGGTTCTATCGTTTATCGGTTCATTAATATGAAGTCTATTGCTAGTGCGGAAGACGCCTTGTTGATCGTTTTTGTTAGGATCTAGAACTAGATAGATCTTCTAGCTTTTGTGGTTGTATAGTACTTATGTAATCACAAGTATATAATGAGAGACTATACAATTGTTGAGGCGGAGGCAGGAAACTAAACAATGCAGTTATAAAGAAGGACAAATATAAACAATGATCCGATAATTGGATCTCTTATTGATAATAAACTATTTGTGTGATTCGTTATCGTACAAAACATAATGCTAAAGGTTTCTTTATAGAGAAGAAACCTAAATTGCTAAATAAGATAACTAAAAACGGGTAAGGAGATAACATCATCTCTTCTTAATATATCTCAACTTCCTATTTCATGAGATAAATTCTAGAATATAACTATATTCCGGCATACAATAATCACGTCTATAAATAAGATCAGCAGTTCTATAAACTATATCAGCAGGAAAAAATAAATCGAGCTGAAAAACACTACTTGAACTGCAGCAGAAAACACCACTTAATGCCTATCAGAAGACAGAAACAAACATCTCTAAACAGCACGAAAAAAAATCCATAACGACACTTAGTCGTTTTCAATTTAATTCCAACAGATTTTCATATGAGGCTTTCCTCTTGGAAAGCTAATTCTTCTTTTTTTTTTTTTTTTTTTTTTGGTCGATTGGGGGTCGTCTGACTCTTATCAAGTCTGTGTCTTAGGTAGTCTTGGTATTCTATATTTCTATCGATTTTCAGAGCAACCGAATTGGTCCTTCAAGACTAGAAAGAATTCCGGGCTAATTTTTTTTGGGGTGGGTATTAAAGATTAATAGTGTCACAAATGGCTCTGGGTCAAGTGGCCAATTATTCTTAATTCTTTTGATAAAGGAGGGTTAAACATTGGCAGTCTTAAAGCTTTCAACCTTGCTCTTCTTAAAAAATGGCGTTGGAGGTTGCTTTCTTCCCCAAACGCCCTTTGGAGTTCAGGTCATTCAAAGCTTATCATGGTCAGGAAGGAGGTTTTCGATACAAATGGTTTGTTAGCTTCAAGGGCATTTGGGCTAACATTGTTGGAACCTCTAATTTTCTCCACTCGAAAGGTATTATCTTATCTAACACTTTTCGTTTTAAAGCAGGTTGTGGCACTCGTATTCGATTTTGGAAAGATATTTGGGTAGGCGAGACTCCTCTTTTTACAAGGTACAATCGGCTCTATCATCTTGATCAAGACAAAGATTGTCTTATCATTGACCGTATTAATAATGGGCAATGGTCTTGGAATTGGTCTCGGACCAATCTTGGTGTTAGAAATCTTGCCTATTTATGTGACATGTTAAATGAGATCGGTCAACTAAATATTGATGTCAATGAAGATACTTGTACTTGGAGTCTTGGTCCTAATGGTACTTTTACCGTTAAGGATGCTCGTTATAGGATTGACCAAAATATCCTTCCCACTCTTGCTCATGCTACTACTTGGGATAAATCTATCCCTCGGAAGGTCAATGTGTTTATGTGGAGGCTTTCCTTGGACCGACTCCCTCATAGATTGAATCTCTCTTCGCGTGGTATGGATATTCCGACCATCTCTTGTCGTTCTTGCAATGCCAATGTTGAATCTGGTAATCATATTTTCTTTGAATGCCACATTGCTACCGATATGTGGAAGCTCGTTTTTAGATGGTGTGATATTCCTCTTTTTCAAGCTTCTTCTTGGGATTCTTTCAATGATTGGATCATCTCTTGGCCATTGCTTATAAAGAGAAAAAACACAGGTTCTTGTTTAATACTATTCGGTTCTTTGTGTGGGCTTGGAGTACGGAAATAGCGTACGTTTAACTCTCACCGTTGAGGAAAAAGTGATTCTATTCGTTACATGTTCGTTTTCTTCATTTTCGTGGTTCACAATAGGGACCTATGAAGTTATCCTTGGAATGACTGGCTTAATGTATCCCTTTCGATCACGGGCGTAATGGCAATGGTTAGAGCTGCTTTTGGTTTTTTCCTGAAGCTGGCGTTCAAGTTCGCTGGGTTGGCGTACCTGTACGCCAAGGTTTTTTCTTTTGGCATCTTCGTCGATTTTGAGGATGGTTCTTCTTTTTATCCTTCTCTCGGGACTTGTTTAGGGTTTCATCAAAATCCATCCCGAAGTGAAAAACCGGTGGCTCGGCCTCGGGAGTGAGGGGGTTTTTCCTTTTGCCGAAGTGAAAACCGATCCGTGGCCTTCAGTAGTTTGTCAAAAGTCTTTTTTCATCCTTTTTGATTCCCCTAGCTAGTTTAAAAGTCTGGGCTTTTACCATTTTTTTGTGTTATTGTAATTCTTTTTGTTGACTCTATATGTCTTTAAGTTTCTAGCGTCTTGCTACACTCTTTTTTATATATATTCCATCTTTGCCGTTAAAAAAACAACCTCAATCTCAACGTCATGAACCCATATGCCCAATACAATATTTTTGTCTCTGTGTTCATAGTTAAATACACAAAGATTTGATTTGTCATTTTCAATCTTACTCGTGATACTTTGTAGCTCACTGTTAATTATGTATTTTCTTGATATCAAATGCTAGTAGTTGAATAATGTTTTTTCATTACTATTAATTAAAAGGACCTGATTGCTTGTGGATGCATTCAAAAGAGTATCAAATTTATTTTGAGATGAGGAAGTTGTACTGCGGTTAAAAAGAATGCATATAACTATGAGGTTAAACTTCCATATAGGATATAGTACTAGACTACTAACTATTAAGTACATTT
This sequence comes from Tanacetum coccineum, assembly GCA_026074375.1. Taxonomy (NCBI): domain Eukaryota; kingdom Viridiplantae; phylum Streptophyta; class Magnoliopsida; order Asterales; family Asteraceae; genus Tanacetum; species Tanacetum coccineum. Next base: position 21,743 of record BQNB010015960.1, read on the forward strand.
TTGTATTAGTTTCCCTAACATAAACATGTTAAAAAAACAATCTCCGCCTCTTTGAATAAGTTATCATCATTATATCATTTCATACATAACTATTCGTAAGTTAAACAAAAAGTTAATCATTTTTAATATGTAATTCTCTTCAACTTTACAATTAACAACATTAGAAATTAACTTTACAATTAACAACACTAGTTCGTATATATGTTAATGACAGTTCATATATTTGTGTTTTCATGACTTTTAAACAAAGTGAAACAAGCAATTAGAAGTGTTAATATATCATTATGTCTTATCGGGTTTATCCGATAACCCGATAAGAAATTAACTAAAACCCTAACCCGACCCTATTAGCTTATCGGGTCTATCGGGTTGACCCGATAAACTCGATAAGCTAAGTTGGACCCGAATCAACCCGACCCTATAAGGCCTTATCGGGTTCGGGTCGGGTCGGGTCGGGTCAACCCATTTGACACCCCTAATGTGGCAAGCGCTTTTATATACCCTGACGTTCTGAGTTCAAATCCCGTATAGTAACTTTAGGATTTAATTTCACAGCATGTCAATCAGCACCTTGGGTGATTTTTAGGAGAAAAATTAATATTTATTTCATAAACGTCCGTAAATATGTTACAAAAATTATGTTACAAATATCGTCCATGTGAATTAGGATACTGACGACTTCAATTGGACTGAGAATTGGTTCAATAAGGGACAAGTCAAGTCAATGGGGACAACCACCAAGGCACGAAATGTGTAATTTAATGCGTTTTAGGCGAAATGTGCAATTTTGTGTAAATCACAAGGACGATTTATGTAATTATCTCTAAATACTATCGACTAAATGTATCATATTATACTACAATATATAACATTTTAAAAATCTTGGTGAGCGTGACTTTGGTACCAATTATGGAAAACTATAAGATAGTTGTTACCGTTTTAAAAATAAAACTTTAGATTTGCTTGTTTTATGTGAAATCAATAAATAAACAAGTATGTGTATAAAGGTATGCAATCATCTATTATACTAAAAGATTCGGTCCTTTAATTTAATGTGAAAGTATTAAAGGTTTGTAAATCTTGTTGTGAGGATTGTACAACCCTTTATGAAATTGTCCAGGCATCTCAAGGGTTCTTGCGGCTATACTGCAATTACAATTCCACAACCCTATTAATGCATCAGTAACAGAAATCAGAAGTCTAAAGATTCAAAAGGATTGATCCATATTCTAATAGATTCAGTTTTACAATTTGTCATGCATTTTCCTTTTTCTATACTATATATTTTAGTTATCGTTTGCTTGCAAGACAAGACATGATCTTTCACAGTGTAGCAGAAAAATGTTTAAGGTATGAAAGATTGACTGACATGATTGGGTGTTTTAGTAAAAAAAATAATTTGTGTCAATTTTGTTTGTCAAACCCATCTTTTTTTTGTTGATCTCATCTTCAAGTTTATATATGTTTTGGAAATCCCATGTTTAAGGATGTTAATGGTATATGATTCTCATTGGAAAATTACATCAGATACAATTGTAAGTTCTATATCAAAATATAAACTGATCGACACATATGGCTCTCCTTAGCAATATATTAGTGTCTCGAATCCTTTAGTTCATTGTATCATTTTTACGTCATTGAAGGTACTTTCTTTATTAGCAGTTACACTGAACAATGGCAAGTTTCATCATTGAGTTAATTTATTGTTTTTTTGGTTTTTTATGTGTTGAATATTTTTATTTTTTTATATATTAGTTGCATATGTTGTATTAAGTTGAGCAGGAGTGTGTTCATTCATCTTCATATTGTTTTTTTATTTTTGCAGGTGAAATATGGTTGATGCCTTTAGGCTACACATAATGCAAAGAAGAAGTACTTTGAAATGTGTTATGATTTAAAGCTTCTCCAAGCATGTCCTAACATAAATTATTAGGTCATCTTTATTTACAATAATCGTGCATTTGTTTTTCTCATATTTAACTTATAGTTGCTGAAAAATATGGAAGTATGGTGCGTATAGTTGAGTTGTGAATTGAAATCAGTAAGGCATGTTGTTTGGTTGTTTAGGATATGATAAAGAAAGAAAAAGATTGCTTAAGAGCATCGGCCTTCAATCCCAACAGGTTCAGGTCTTAAGTGGTGATACATGTGGTGAATTGGTCAGCTAGGAGTAGAAATTACAAAAACACATAATGAGATTGGACAACATAGAAGATCTTTGCCTATTGCTTCAGGTACTACTTACTTACTTTTCGATCTATTTTCTGCAGTTAAAATATCATATTTTCTATAAGAAATGTAATAGACCCTGCAAAGCGGAAAAGGAAGAAGGTTAAAAGGTGTTCATGGAATTTACACGCCTCTAAAAACAAGTTTTTTATGCCTAATTTTCTCCTATAAAGTTAGTACCAAACGCCACCTTTAAAAGCAAATTTTTGTACAAAAGTTTTTTTTAAGATCTACACAAAAAAAAAAAAAAAAAAAAAAATGTAAAATACTGATATAACAACCTAAATTATGCTGGGAGAAAAAGCTACATAAAAGGATCAAAAAAACCGCACCACATGCTATTAAGATTCAAATTTACACAGTTGTGGGCCTTCAGATTTAGCCTTACTGTCATGGGATATTTAGTTCAAAGTTCAGCATCTCTATGGTTCTATTATGCTTTCTTTTCTATGTTACAAAATGTTCAGCCCAATAGCACTTTAATGTTGTAGTAAAAGGAGAGTGCCTTAGACCAGCCGTGCGAGTGCCTTATACCAGCCCCCGACAGCCATGTCACCAAATCATCCTCGATCGCTCCCTTTTTAGGATAATGCTGTAGTGAAACGCCCTACATTGCTGTGCAAAAACCATTTGCTGCCACAACAAAACATTTTTATCTTTCATAAGACAACTTACTTTTTTGATACGTTAGATAGGGTGATTAATGTATTTTAATGGCGACCTTGCAAGGCAAGAAGAAGATAAACACAAGCACATTTAAGCATATAGCATATTATTTGTAAAACAAAGGACAAGTAGGCGTTCTAATTCTCCATCCCCCCACTTAGATTATACAACGTCCTTGTTGTATAGATAAACCAATTAAAGAAAATGGGAAATAGAAATAGAACCAGGAACTCCCCTGATATGTTGCTCGGGATGATTTTCCAATTTGAGTTCTTAAGCAAAGGTGTGTTGACGAGGCTTCAGAATGCTCATACGAGTTCAACACACGTCTTTTTCAGAATATACCATATCGTCGATTTTCCTTATAGCAAGGTCATGCATAAAAGTTTAGAAGACAAAAATGCAATTCCTATCTCGGTTATACAATGGTTACAATGCAGGAAAACAATTAAACACACAACTATATAGGGATCAATACGCCGTATCCCAAACCCTAGGATACGCCATATGGTTCCTGTAAAAACAATTTTTTTAAAGTACTGAAATTAAATTACAGATTGATAACGTCTAGACACATCCATACACCGTATCCAGAGGTGGGAAGACAGACTCGTGCAAATAATTAAAAAAAATTCAAACAATTTAAAAACGACCAGGTTGTCTCCCGGGAAGCACTTTTGTTTCAGCCGGTCTTTAACTTAGACCTTTTCTTTCCTCTTTATTCTTCCATCATTTGCTCGCACTTATCCCCGTGAGCGAATTTTTTCAAAACCATTTGGCATGACACGCATTTTATGAAGAATGGCATGCCGAGCGCAACATCTCTTGTTACATCTTCATCGTCAATGATGATAAAACCTGTAAGAATAGAAAGATTTCCAACTAAAACGGGTATATCTATTAGAGCTCTGACTGGACTTTTCCCTTCATGATCGTCCTTGTCCCTAATTATAGAATAATAAAAGCTTTTGGTTATTAAATTATTGGACAAGAAAGGGATGAAGTCAGCATCAACATTTTTATACCCAGTCATGCAAGAAAACTTCGTTTTATAACAACACTTAGAACTGGTTTTAGCATTATCAGGTCCATTGACAAAAGTTGGCTCAAAATCAACATCTTGATTCGTCTCGGGTTCTAGAGGTGTGTCCAAATTATTTATATTAATGTAGTTACCAAAAAGTAGGTCAAACGACTCATTATCCTCTCCTACAAGCTTTGTTTTTGAATCAAGATCTTTCAACATAAAGACCATCCTGATTATGCTAGTGGGGGGCTTAATACTTTTGAATACAAGTTTTTCTTCCCCGACCCTTAAAGTAATTTTTCTTTTATATACATCAATCTTGGAATGGGCAATAGACAAAAATAGTCGACTGAGGATCAAAGAGACATTGTCATCCTCGGGTATGTCCAAGATGATAAAGTCTATAGGGAAAATAAATTTGCCAATCCTTACTAGCATGTTTTCAGCAATACCCCTTGGTTGTTTTATTGTTCTGTCAACCAGTTCAATGGTCAATCTAGTGTGAGATAAAATTCCTAGACCAAGGTTGGTGTAGGTAGAAAATGGCATAACACTCACACTTGCTCCTACGTCAACAAGGGCTTTATCAAAACAAACATTATGAATAAGATAAGGTAAAGTAACGCTCCGTAGGTCTTTTTCTTTCTGAGGCAAGGTGTGATCATAAGCTTCTAGAATCTTCACATCTTTTGCCTCTCTCCAATCGTCATAGCAGTAGTTTTGTAGTAGCCTTACGAAGGGAACTATTTTAGAAAACATGCTTCTATGATATGAGCCCGATATAGCGTATGAACTACATCCCATATGACGTATCTCAGATGAATCAACTTTACTGGTTGAGATCGATTTTACATGGTCCCTTGGGTTTGGTTCAGTTGAGCCGGGCAGACCTTTGATTCCTCTTTCTTGTAAAACTTTGCTCATTTGACCAATCTGAATTTCTAAGGTCTTAATCGATGCTCCTTGATTTCTTATGGCTGCATCGGTAGAAGCTCGAATCTCCTTAATTATGTTCGAGTTCTCTGCGTGTCTCTTTGCTGACTCGGCCATAAACTTGGTCAATGATTCCTCTAAGGTCTGTCTTCAATCAGGGTACGAAGAATTTCTGTTGTTGTGTTGGTAGAATCCTGGCCCTGCTACTCTGTACTGTCCCGTAGGTTGATAAGGTGCTCCAAACTGTGTGTAATAAGCCTCTTCAAGAGTATCCCCTTCTTCTTTGAGTGGGCAGTCCTTTGTGTAGTGTGGCCCTTTGCATAGTTCGCATCCGACCTGAGCAGCGTAAAGTTTCTTGTTGACTTTCTTAATCTCTCTCCCGAGGTTATTGAGCTAGGCTTGTATAGCAGCTAGTCTATCAGAAGTTTCAGTACTTCTGTTTTTTAAGGATGTTCCGTTATGCCATTTATGAGAGTATTTGGCCATTTCCTGGATGGCTATTTTTGCATCAGCAGCAATTTTAGTGGGAATGACACCTTTAGAGTTAAGGATTTGTCTAGTGGGAACATCGAGCCCATTATAAAACAAGATTCCTTTCTTCATATCAGTCAAATAGTGCTGGGGGCATTTCATCAAGAGTACCTTAAATCTTTCCCAGGCTCGAAAAAGGCTTTCGTTCGGTTCTTGCTAAAAATTGTTAATATCCTCCATTTTCTTTGCAGTACGAGCAGGTGGGCAGTACTTGTTCAGAAACTTTGTTTTAAGGGTTTCCCAGTTTCTAATCAACCCTGATGGGTCATTCCTGAGCCATCGACTAGCGGCTTAAGTTAAAGACATGAGAAAAACTCGAAGCATTACTTGATCTTGAGTCACCCTGGGATATGAAATAAGTCAATGATCTTAAGGACTTTTTCGATGTGTTCGTTTGCGTCTTCATGTTCTGAACCACTAAATGTATTTTCGCGAAGTTTCTTGAGATATTTCCCTTTTAATTCGAAATGAGTTTTGTCATTAATCTTGGGCCTAACAACTCCTGGCCCATAATTTCAACGGGTCTTGCTCATGTAGTGCTCTATTGTTTCCGTCATAATTTATGTAGTTTCTTCTTCTGGATGGTCTTCGATGTCAGAAAATAAATCGAGCTCTGGTAAACTCGACACCACAAGACCAGGTGTCTCGAAAAGCCTCCTTTTTGAGCGAAATACACTTTCTGGGTTTTCAAAAAGGTGTAATTAGTTCCTTAGTGGAACTCCTTGTCTTGCATCACCTAAAACAGGGGATAATAAATTAGTAGGATAGGCTCTTTGGAAAGAATACAGAAAACACAGAAATTAAATTTAGTTCTGCTACTGTATCAGATGATCAATACGCCGTATTCAATTAATTTGAATACGCCGTATGGTCTGCTGAAGGTCAGTACGCCGTATTGATTATACAAAATACACCGTATCATTTGGAAGAACAGATACGTTGTTTAGACTATAGAGATCAGTACGCTGTTCTGAGTGGAAAGGTCAATACGTCGTATCCAACTGGTGGATACGACGTATCAGTTGATCTGTCAGAACAGAATACTTAGAAAACAATTAAATAATGCAGGAATTTAAACACATAATTAAGTCACACAATTAAATACAAGCAGAATTAAATTACACTAATTAGATTATTTTAAACTAATGGTTAGAAATTCTAATAAAATTAAAGGTTAAACATTTTCACTCCCCGGCAGTGACGCCAAAAACTTGATGTGCTGTCGTGTAGGGTCAATTTATTGATTACCAAGTTTTAAATTTATATTTAGCCGACTTATCCTAAAACAATACTTTAACGGGCAGTGTACCCGATCGGGTGAAGTTTTGTGGTAAGTAAGGTGTCGAACACTAAGAGCAAGGTTGTTAACCTTATATTCTACCAGTATTTTAATTACTCTATATAAGTTAATTCAAATTACTTGTTAAACCTATGCTATATACGTTTCTAATAGGATTGGGGGTTTTTAGCCTGAGAGACTGACACAGGTTTTATGGAGACAATAATCAGTTCTAAACACAATAAACATGCAAGAAAACAATAAGAAGATAAAAGAGCGGTACAAGCCAAATAATAGAAAACCGTATTAGCCATATTAAATCCGATTAAATGTTGGTTTGTTTATTTAGTGCAATGATTTCTTATCTCGAAGCGGCATATCATTCTTAAGACTTAGGCGGGACATCATCTATGACATCCGTGATTTAATCAGGCTTTTAGAAATGGCTATGGGTTCATTTTATGTGATTTCTTATGTGCTATGTGTCATATATGTGTGCTAAGTGGTTTGAATAGGTGTATGATATCATTTTAAAGTGAATGATCATCTCATTTTGAGTGCATCAATGTTTGGTGATGAGTATTCCATTTGTTCACGTTTAGTGATAATGGATATGAATGACGTATTGCATGCAATGCTACGTCAATAGTTGGATGATTTTTTGTTAAGCGTTTATGGGAAAGATATCATTTTGGAAATAAGTAAAGTGAGTGAAATTTTGATATTTATAGAAGACTTTCTAAATATAAAAAGTGAAATTTGAAATGAAAAGTTATTTTTTAGAAAGTTTAGTAAGTAGCGTTTATGTAAAAAGGTTTACCCAAATTAGCTTAGGTTTTTATGAAAATTTAAGGTAATAAAGATAATTAGTTAATTAATAATTAAAAATAATAATTATATGTATGTATATGTAGAAATCTGCCCAAGAAAGGAAAAAGAAAAGAAAAGAGATTTTGGGCCTTATCTTAGGAGTTTGACTAGGATTATGATTCTAGTTAGTTAGATAAGGAATCCATAAGCTAAAAAGGACTCATTCAGTCCCCATATCCCTTTGGAGTCGACTTCCATCCCTAAGAACAAGGAGAACAAGAATTTGATTCAAGGTTTTGCTAGGGTTTGTGTTAGGAACTAGTAATTAAAAGGTATGTATCATTAACCTAGTTTAATTCTTGCATTCATGTAACATGTAATGTGATGGATCTTAGGCTTTATAAAAATTCAGTAAGTATATAGATTTTTATGATCATATTGTGTTTAGGGATAATTTAGAAGCATGATTATGCAAACGGTTAGATCTTGATTTAGGGTTTTGCAGAATTAGGGTTGTGTTAATGAGATGATATCTCTACGAAGGTAACGATTTTTAGGGTGTTTCTGGTGTCTAAACAGTAGCCCAAGGAATCTATTTTTCAAAAAATCTGGCCTCAAGTCGTTTTAAGTTCGAGAAGTCATTCAAAAATTGATTACACTAAAAGTTGTCAAAACAGTAAATACGAGTCTGAATTAGGTCATGTTTAGGAGGGTAAAACCTAACTTAAAAGTCGAATTAAGGTTAGCCAATCAACAGTGTTTAAGTTCAATATGTATATAAAGAAACCCTAGAAGATTAGCCTCTGGTTATGTGTCTAAGTATGGTAATAAGGGCCATGCATTTTAGTGTGCAATCAGATCTGAATTGGGATAGTTTTGAAGTTGGATTTTATTTGGGATAGTTTCACATGTAATGGGAACTTGGGAATCTCAAGGTAGTTAGTAAACTCATAAATGAACTTAGGTGAGTTTTGGTATAATTTATGAAGGTCAGCAAGTAAGTTTTTTTAAGTTAGTAAAGATACATTAAAATTCTGCATTTCTGAATAAATTGTAGATAACTAGTGAAATGTGTTAATGAGGTGGTTAAGGTTAGGCATGGTGTCGGGGTGACCCATGATGGTTAATTAGACCCTTATACATCCATCATATGCATGTTACATGGACTAGAGCTTTTAGCTTGGTCGTATGTAACCGTGTTTATTTATTTGTATAGTTGCGTGATAGGAATTGGAAGCTATGTTTTGAGCATTCAAGTGAGTTGCATAGTCCCACTTTTTATTGGGATTTAAACTTGGGATGGAAATGATGCAAGTGTTGAAATGAGTTTTAAATTTCCGTGTTTATGTGTTAGTGTAAATGCATGGACTATTATGTGACTGATATGCGTTATGTGCTACATGTTATGTGATGTGATATTGATGTGGGACTAAGTCAGGAGGGTTACTTGCGAGTATTCATGACGTATTTAGTGGAAAGAATTGTTGCCTAGTTAGGAGGATTACTTGCAGGTATCCATGGCCTAAGCTAGAGGGAAAACGGATTTGGTATGATCCAAGAGCGATTGAGGTTGTATGCTTGGTGTTTGAGTAATTGATTGGATTGACTTGCATGTATTGTGTTTGGCATGGCAAGGTTGGTGGTTTTACTTGCATGTACAGTGTTAGGCATGTCAAGGGACATCGAGTGTTGGTTATGAGGGATCAGATGGGTACGCTTACCCAGTATATGATTTGTTGGTTTAATATGATTGGATTGAATTGCATGCTAGCTTGTATGTTAGTTAGCATAATTGTCATGCAAAATGTGTTGTTTTATAATCAAAAAAATTGGTTAAATTGTTTTGGAAATGTATTGGATATGTGTGTCTGAAAACCTATGTATCTCACCAACCGTTAGTTGACGTATAAGCATCATTTTTAGGTATTCAGCAGGATGAGGTTAAAGTTAGGAAAAGTTGCTAGATGGACCGTAGGCAGCTCACGAAGTTTAGTTATCTAGATTTTGTTATTTTGTTTTGGATGTATGAATGTTTGCATGTCATGATGTTGACATGAACTGCCTTCATTTTAATGTCAGACACCTTTTGGATTTTGGTGATGTGTTTAGGTATTTTCATGACACTGCGTGTATATACCTTGTATTTTATGCATGTTATGTTGACACCATTGTATTGTGATGATATCCATGATGTTACGCCTCATGTTTTTGCCTAGGCGGGGCGAGACAGATTGGTATCAGAGCCTTTGGTTATAGAGAAGTAGGTGGTTAAGCCTAGACTATAACCTAAGGGTCCTTCATGTAGATGCATTTAGGGCTTAAGTTTTTGATGCTATAACTGTTATGTTTTCCCTCTATTTTTGCATAGCTTATATATCTCGTATTTTGATAAGTTGTCATTTTAGTTAGTTTGCCTGCCATTATCTGATATGATATGTATTAATTTCTTAGTATTATAGATATGTTTTTCCCCACCCGTAAAAAGTCTCGTTGGGGAACCGTTTTCCCAACTGGACTTAAGCGTTATAAGGAGCCTCTTGTGGAACCGAAGGAGATAAGATAGTTGATCGTTTGTCGGATGTGCGTAATAGGGCTAGACCCGCACAGTCGGGTGATTCTTGCGAAGGCAAAGTCAAACCCAAGCGAGGCCCAGCATAAGTTTATCCCGTCCTTTACCTCGTCATGTTGTTATTGATTATTTCTTTTGGATACTTCGTATTTTGGGAATTGTTGTGAGACTTTCGTTCCTTTATGTCATTTCAATTTCATTTTGATATCAGCAAGTAGTTATTTGATGGAGCATCTTTTATGTGTTAAGTTAGAGTGGTTTTAGATGTGTAATGTGGTATATATGCTTATATGTGAATTATGATTGAAATGGGTAGTTTTGGAAGTAAGTACACGTGTGAAAGGAGGCACTTATAATTATGGTGGCCAACATAATTATAAAGGCATCACATACATAGACTTGTGACCATGATTGCATTTATTTATGTTTGGTTGTAAGGTGGTAGTGTAATATGTTTTGGTATTCATGATAAAGATAGTGGTATGGGTAGAGAATTATTCTCTTACCCTAATTGGAGGATATGTTAAGTTGAGTTGTATAGATAGTAAGTTTCCCTTCTATCTAGTATTTGCGGATACCTAGTATTATTATTATTATTGTGGTTGCTCGTTGCTCGATTGTTTGTTCGGATATGCTCTTTCGGATATAGGTGCGTTTCGTTAGTTTTTTTTCGTTGCATTGATTACTCGTATGAGTATCAAAGATTTCTTTTAAGCACTAATTGTTCCTAACATGTTAGTGTGGATCATTACTCCCTTCTTTGTATATCCCTTGGTTTTCGTAACCCGTTGGCGACGTGTTAGTATCGATGTTTTTAGGTTTGCTCTGTTGATCGTTATGTTGGATAAGACCTTACGTTCTCTTATACGAGTTCGTTTGATTTTATTTTGAGTATATGTGATTCGTGGGATAGCACACACTTATATAGCAACCCTAATACAGATCCTGACCGAATGCCCTTGACCAAGGCAAAAGGTCAAATTCCACAAAAGGATAAAATACACAAGTAAGAATCAATTATAAAAAGATTCCGGAAGAGATATTCCCGGGTCGTATGTCCCAACGAGGCTGCAATTGAAAGTAATCCTGGTTTGATGAGAAATTGAATGATGGAGAATATATGATGGAAACACTGATATAATTACAACTAAAATTAATTAAATAAAACCTAATTTAATCTACGGGAAACAGATATAGGAAATGGGGATCTTAAAAACTACGGGAAACAAAATTAGTTATAGGGAAATCCTAAAATTAAATCTATACTAAAATACGGGGAACAGAATCAGGTATCGGGAAACCTAAATACTAAAAATTAAGAAAATAAATGCTAAATTAAATTAAAAATCAAAATTAAATTCTAATTAACTTAATTTGAAAAATAAAGAAAACTAGAACTAAAACGGAGGTCGTTTGAATGCAAATGTAACGTTATTTGATGTCATCAAATATCCCCCCACTTGAATCCTACTTGTCCTCAAGTAGACTCTAGAAATTTATTGAAAATGTATCCTAACCGGAGTTAAGGATTTTTCCGTTAAGCATTTCTTTCGTTCTAATCACCTGTATAAGACCAAGCACCTCACGAAATATGGGAAATCAAAACACTCAAATCACTCAACTAATCTAGGGTGCAACATTTAATTGGTACGCTCATTTGCTCGGTTGTTATTAGTTTCATATCATATGCTTGGCAAGGATACACATCTCCACCACTAGAGCTAAGGAGAAACAATTCAAAAGGTAAATTGGGTAATAAGGCTTAAGGTTGATCATTCTAACAATATTTCACCGAAAGTACCACACCAACAAGGCAGGTGAATCATACATACACCTCCGTAACGATGGAATAGACATGTATAATTCGATCACATCCTCATTCGAGTTTAACCTAGGGTTAGGATGAAGAACAACATAGGGTAGGGATCTTCTAACTTTCACCAAGAGTAATAAACCAACAAGGTGGCTGAATTACGCATATATGGCCGTAATGACAGAATAGACATGCATGACTCGATCTCAACCTCATTCGAGTAAAACCTAAGGTTAGTTGCTAGGAAAGGAAAGTAAATTGTTGTTAAATAAAATTTACAAAACAAATAGATTAAGCTTGGACAAATAAGGTATATAGTTGCTAGTAAACTTGTTCCCAAAAGTTTCCATGATAAGATCAGGAAATATAACAAAACGCCTCGTCATTGAAATGTCAAAGAGCAACCTAAGGTCTGGCGTTCCATAACGGTACAAATTCCTAAATCATCCCAAACTTTACATCACTTTTACAAAAGTGGTGACATCGTGGCCATTTATTACAAAAAACCTATACATCGTTATTTTTATACTCATATCAACGAATAACTCGATCTCTTCAAGTATTTCATCGCGTTTAAGTTTCAATGACGGTTATCAATCATCCCTTTCTATTTTTTGATGCATTTATATATTTTTTAAACATAAACTCGGTGCAATTTCATCGTCTTCATCAATCATAATTCATCCGGATATTTTGTTTTTTTCTTTCAACACTTTCATCTTCGGATATATTACATAATGCGAAAGTAGGCAAAATACCCACGTGCTACATATTTTCCCATTGCATTGTTGCAATTTTCAGACCTAACCGGAGATAGAAAATTTCACTATTGTCACGGGGGAAATACAAAAACTTTACACAAAGCAGAACTAGCAACTTGATTAAGCAGGCTTATCTACAGGTAGGCTAGGTGTAAGGTGTAACCGAATAGAATTGGTGTAAAAATGATAGTTATATGGTCAATAGGTTTTTTCTTGGGGATCATTGATCATTTTAGTGAGATTAGCAAAGGGTTACACGGGGGTTTAATCTAAATGTGTAAGTTAGTTAATTTTCAACATTAGGCATTTTGGTGTATTCCTAAAATTTACTAGTTAAAACATGTTACCTCCATCTAAGTCAATAGTAACTAATCGTTGTGGTCTCGAGTGAGTATACCAAGACAAGTTCTAAAGTAAACTAATCAACGGCAACTCATAATTTTTGTGGAATTTTAGTAACATTTGGAAACGGAATTGATTTAATTCTCACTATTTGGTATTAAGGGTTTTTAATGGGTGTTGTTAAATGGTTAAAACCATACACACTGTGTTTCCTTTTCTAGCAGAAATGCTTTAAGAGTTTTCTTATTCAGTTTGTTAACGGCATTTCATCATGTTGGTTGCAGAGGACAGAGATGTCAAATTGTTTAGTCAACTCAAGTTTTTATTCTTTAAATAGGGCGCTCCTTTTCAAATGGGTTTGGAGATTCATATCACGGGATAATTCATTGTGGTGTCGTCTCATCATGTCTATGCATGGCTCCTCATTATATAAATTATCTCCGTTTCGTTACTCGACGTGGAAATCCATTATTCGGGAGGTGCATATATGCTTAAAGATCGTGGTGTGGACCTGCTTTCTCACTGTCATATTCGTGTGGGTAATGGTTTTCGCACGCAATTTTGGAATGAAGTTTGGATTGGTGACACTCAACTTCGTGTTATGTTATCACGAATTTTTGCTTTGGAGATTGATAAAGATTGTACGGTGGCTGATAAACTGCAATTCTCGGTTACCTCTTCTCTTCGTCGTTCTGTTAGAGGAGGGGTTGAATCTTCTCAATTAGCCCTTATTCAAACGTATATTGAAAGGACATTGTTGTCTAATATGGAGGATAGATGGGTGTGAGATTAAAATGAGGAAGGTGTTTTTCGGGTCAAAGATGTTCGCATTCTTCTTGATGAATGTTTCTTGCCGAAAGCCCCTACTGCTACTCGATGGGTTAAATATGTTCCAATAAAAATAAATGTTTTTGCTTGGAAGGTTTTCCTTGATCGGCTGCCTACTCGATCCAATTTACAACATCGTGGTGTCCTAGTTTCTGATCTTTTATGTCCGTTTTGCTCCTTTGCTCAGGAAGATTCCTCGCACTTGTTCTTCAGTTGCAGATTGGCTACGGATATCGTCAGGCTCGTATGCCGCTGGTGGAATCTATCATGGACGCCCCTTGGTTCATATGCTGATTGGCTTAATTGGTTCAATTCCATCAGATTAAGCTCTAAAGTTAAAGATTTGCTGGAAGGAGTTCTTTATATAACTTGGTGGAGCGTATGGATGTTTCGTAATCAGTTGCTCTTCTCGTCGAAAGCCCCTCGTAAAGATGTTATTTTTGACGATATTGTTTCGCGCTCTTTCACTTGGTGCCTTTCTAGATGTAATTGTACTTTTAGTTGGGATAGTTGGTTGCAACACCCCTATTTGATCTCTTTGTAATTCTTTTTCTAGCTTCTTGCTAGTTGGTTTTATAATAGTTGCCGTTCTAAAAAAAAATCAAATGTTTATTGTGCATTCGGATTTTTAGAAATTGTATCCATATTTCTCGGAATTGACATCCAATCATAATGCTTCATAGATGATCTTGTAATAAAACTCATTCTCTTAAAAACAACTCTAGAGGCTGTCATTAGCAAAACCCTACAAGTAAAGAAGACAAAAAAGCAAATGTCTAACGGTTAAAAGCATATTATGACACTTCTCATTATCATGCGTCAAACTGATCGGGTAATTGATAACAAAAGTTTAAAGTTTTTAAAGGAAAAAACATATTCACCCCCCCCCCCTTTACGATTTCCACAATTGGTATTAGGAGTCACGTCGCTCTAGTTTTCAAAATAAATGGTTTTTAAAATAGAGTACGATTCATGTATCAAATTACCCATGAAGGGGAATTAAATATGAAAAGTGTTTTGTTTCTTGATTCGTAATAATTTTGTTGTTAGATATAACTTTCGTATAATAGCTTGAAGGAAAATTTGCTAAAAAAAGCGTTTGGAATTGCCTCCATATAATGTATTTTAGTCGTTAAGAGTAGAAATGCGTCTAAAACACCGTTTTTTTGCTGAAACAACTTCTTAAAGTCCTACGTTCTACAGTTAAGTCACCAAATGATTTTGTACATAAAACGTGTTTTTGGGTCACTGGTGGCGGTCACATAAATGTTAGGGCGGCCCCCATATATATACCTGGGGGCCGTCAACTTTTTGGGGGCCGTTGTTCTGTGTGTGAGAATTTGGTTAAACTTTGAAAAAATGTATATAATAAACCGTTAAAGTCCTGTTAGAAGTTCGTCTGTAACCTGTCATTTTAAAGGATAATTGAGTCTACTTTCATTAAAAGAACTTTCAAAGAAGTTATTGCTAACTTAAATAGTCAAAAATGCTACATACTACATTAGTGGTCAAAAAACGTTATTTCGTTTTAACGTAACACTTGTATTTTACCTTTTCCTTCGAGTCGGGCATTTCTAGTTGATGTATCTTTGAAAAATAGCGTGTTTATATTTTCAAAATATTGATCTTGACTAATTTTGAAATAAGGAGGAAACTATTTTATTTTCAAATAAAATCGAGCTAAGTATACGTCGGTACATCTAATACACAAAACGATGACGAATATCTTTATGTGTTATGCTAAAATGATTATGTATGTTTTATTATGTCTTAATATTGCTATTAGATATTATTAAGTTATCATTACTATTTGTAAGTGAGATACTTATATATCTAAACATGTGTGTCATGTATGGTATTTGTATGTTACTAGTTTTCGGGATTATGCCTAATAGGAATTACGCTAGATCTCTTGCGTTAATTTGCAAAAGTGTTTGTGCATTGCATATAGGCATAGATAGCTATATTTACAAATATAACATAAACATCTTGTAAATCATTTTAAGTATAGTAACATACTTAGGAATTAGAGTTCAATAGTGTGTCAAGTATGTTGGAGAATATTGTCATAAGATCACACGTTAAAACTCGTCACCAAATTTTTTCCAACATGTTAACTCTCTTCCAACAAGATGTCTAAATCTTTTCATCATCTTGTCTTATTTGACCTTGAGCTGGTTAAACAAAAGAAAAGATTGTATTAATACATTAGTATTTAAGTAAAAGAAAACATATTTTTTAAACTTTGATTGTGCTTGATTATTCTAACACACACACATAACTATATTCTTTCTATAAACATTTAGTATTTTACTAAAGATGTGTGTTGTATAAAAAAATGGTTAGAAAAACCATTCATTTACTCACAAGATGTCAAAAACTGTTCATACTAAGTATAACAACAAATAGTTTTTCGCACAAGCAAAATGTATGACAATCTTGAAGTGAGAAATTAACTTGCCATTATTTATCAACCTCACCATACAACTAGTCTTAGGATTAATAAAACACACTATGAAAATCTTTATTTGTTTTCTTTTAAAAGAGTGTTCGTGAGGGTCAAGAAAGATTTTGAGTATATATCGATTCATGATTCAAATTATGATTGATATTATTATCGAATCTAATTGACAAGTTTTTGAGTATGGATAAGAAATCAGATTCTTATTTGTCTAGCTTTGAGATTATATCAAAATGTAACAATATATATTATCTTAAAAACCTGCTATACTCAATCTCACTCGATTGATATGAAAATAACGTACATCTTTTCCTGGACGATAAGAATATGCATGGATCATAACTCACACTTGTGTAAATGATTGTAAATTAATTCTTATTGTCTAATAGTTGTGTTGTTCCAACTTCATATAAAAAAATAAAAAATAATAATAATAATAATAATAATAATAATAATAATAATTATTATTATTATTATTATCTACACCTCTTCATCAACATTATTCCGGAAGAAATATCCGCATCTTTTTCTCCGAACCCGTACCTTCCTCAAGTGCCGCAACTTGAGCCTTGAGGACAAGGCTCTTCTAACCGGAGGAGACTGTAACATTTCGTATTTTCATGTCATTTTATGACGTCATTTATTTCGTCATTATTTCACTATTTATTTATTTTTTTTATTATTTTTTTTCTCTCGTGCACGCTTACTTTTAATTCTTATCACATAATTAAAATCGCGTAAGTTAAAAAAAATCAACATTTAACGTAAACGGACACCAAACGAATTAAAGTTTTCGTCAAACAAGCAATATATTATTTTTACTAAATTAATAATTAACTTTTTATATTTTATTTTTATTGGTTGCGTAAAACGTTTACGTTTCGCAATTTAATACGTTTAGGCATTCCCGGAACCACAAAAATAAATCTACGCTTCAACAAATAACAATTATTAATTCCAATGATCAAAGTTTATAAAATTTTACCCACACTTATCAAGTGGGACGCCCCGTTACAAAAAAAGAAAAGAAATAAGCAAGACATACATTTGATACAAGTATACATTATAAACAAGAACTACACCTTATCTATTTTTACATAATACTTGCATTTTCTTTCTTTTACACAAGATAAATGGCAAGTAAATATCTAGTAACACAATTCCATTTTTTTTCATGAGCTAATGTCTTACTTAGGGAACATAAGAACACAACTCTTTAATAACCTAGTCATGTATGTTCCATTTTGACCAAGACTAGAAACAATGACCAAGACTTTCCCCAAAACCCTCCCATTGTTCCCTTGACCGAACCCCCCCCCCCCCTTGGACCATTGACTAATTGGTCTTTGATCTTTGACTAGTCCTAGAAGTATAAAATGCTAGCAAACAAGAAGACATAAACACACAACTCATTTACTTACCAAAATCAAACTCATATCTCTCTTTTTCTCATCCAAACCCACGACACAACATCAAACCACAAGAACAATTTAAAAAAAAATTATTTTCCACTTATTCAAGTATTCTCATAACATATCTAAGCTATTCTAAGAAGATTTGAAGGCTCGTTAAACATTTGAAAGGTTTAAACAAGTTAGGGTGTTCTTGTTAAATTTGGGTTTTGATCACAAGGGTGTGATCTTGTTCTTCATTCATCACTCATTCACCTAAGGTCTATCTAAGTTCTTAATCTATTCCATTATCTATTTTCATGTTTTACATAATTGTGTATAGTTAAATCACCATCTAAGTATATTTTATAAAGTTTATAACATATGAACATGTTAAAATCATACCCAAATTTTTTTTATCTTATACACGGCTAATATGATGTAAAAATATACTAATATGTTGTAATCAAGGATTTACAAGCAATGGAATATTTATGTAAAATATTTGTTAAGTTATAAAGAATTATTTAATTATAATGGTTATGAGGTTAAATAAATAAGTTTGACAAATTTTTTAGACATTCTTGGACAAATATGGACTAAAGGATTTTATAATATATGAGGCATATGATATAAAGACTTATGGAGTATTTGTGGTATTTTATCTAAGTTAAAACCTATATAAAACAAGTTATATAAATAAATGTATATAACTACTAAAAAGGGCTGATTTAAATTCGAACTATAAAGTATACATTTTATATTTTTATAAAATACTACGTCTCATGACGATTCCAAAAAGGTAAGAAACTCAAAAAATGGATTTATAACGAAGAAGATACATAGTTTACAAGTTATACGTTAACTAAAACTTTTATAAAAGTTACTGTTCACAACAGATACATTTTTGGAAAATAATTATAAAACTTTTAATTACGAAGACATACTCGAAAGAATCACTAAAAACGGAGTTAAAACGAGTAAGATACGACGTTTCAAAGTTATCGAACATTATATATATAAGCTGAAAAACTGTGCACGCTTCAGCAGCTGCTGAAGCTCATTTTCGAGGGCCTTCGGGTCCGATTGAGTCGAAATGTAAAACTACAAAGTTGTTCGGAACGACATTTTACATAAACCTGTCAATTTTCATAATTTTCGGATGTATATTTTGTAAACTAGACACTATTTCCTGAGATGAATAGTGTTGGTTCGTTTTTTTTATAAATTTTTACGAAACATTTTGGAATCACTTAAATAATATTTATACTTGTTTTAAACTTTATAAATGTTATTTTACAAAGGCGATTAAACTAGTTACGCGATTATACGAGTTAAAATACATGATTATTATTTATCAAATGCGATTTAAACATTATTTCACAAACACAATTAGATGGTGATGTAGCTATATAGAATTATATATGTTATTAGTACTTAGTACTTATACGACCGATATCTACTTAGGTTGCTTTCGGATAATTCCGTGACGCGTTTTCATTCATTCACTCGACTTATTCTTCACTTCACTTCTAAGGTGAGTTCATAGTCTCGCATTTCAATCTTTTTAATGTTTTATAAACCCGCGAGGGGAATACATGCTCTTTTACAAACTCATATATTTTACTACAGTACAATTACCTTTCAATACTTTGTGAGTTCATAGCCCCACCTTTTCTCTTTTAATGGTTTTCATAAACTGTTTTCGGGGTGAGAATACATGCTCATTTTACCAAATTGATTTCTACTACTTAAGCGTTAAATGACTATTTTTACTAAAGCTTTTACTTGCCTACCACATGATTTTTAATACATGGTTGATTTCTTATGAACTTACTAAGTTTGATTTGCTATGCATGTTTTTTTTTACCTTCGGACACAAGTGTTGTTTCAAACTGTATGCTATGCCTGATATTATTGCCTAAGTACCTTCTCTGCCACTTAAGTCCCCTGTTTATCATGAACCGTCAGTTGCTAGTGTCGTGAGCGCGAGTGTTGTGGATAGATCTATCGGGATTGACAATCCCCACCTTTCTTTGGGGTCACAAGCTGACTTATGGTGCATTGAACATTTGAGGTATTACTTTCTAGGATGTTTGGCAGAACATCCTACTTTTATGGGGCATTCCAATCTATTGATTGAAGTACGTTAAGGTTTCGGTGTCATGAGCTTAGTGCAATAATACAAAGTGTTAGACATGATGAATGTGTTTCTCTTGTCTACCTTACCTATTTTGGACTATGGAATACGTACATAGTCTGCTATTATTTGTTTTGGACTTCGGAATACGTACTTAGTCCACCATTACTTCGATCTTGTGGTCCACTACTGAACATTACTAGATTTATTAAATCACTACTTGGATTTCGGAAATAACACTTTTAAATGTTGTAACGCTACTTTTCTTCTGAAATATTTCTTAAATTATTTCAATACTGCTTTTTACTTAAACCTATGAATTCACCAACATTATTGTTGACGTTTTAGCATGTATTTTCAGGTTACTATTTTGCTAGTGGAGCATTGGGAGCATTCGAGTCGCGCGGATATATATTTTTGAAGGCTTAATAACTTGAGTACCATTCGATAACGTTTTTAAACAAAATGTTTCTATTGCATTATAAATGGGATCCTTTGTAAACTCTGATTTTAATATATCAAATGTGAAATTTATCTTAAAACGTCTCTTTTGAGGTCGTTTTCTGTGACTTGTGCGTTTGGACTATGAAGTAGCACCCCATTGTTACCATTCCGCTGCGACCAGATTGTGGGGGGTGTTACAGCAGTCTTTGATGGTATGGCTCCTCTTGAGTCAAGAATTTATCTAGTTGGAATATCTAATCCATTATAGAACAAGACTACCTCTTGCGTCTATGTTAAATAGTGTTGAGGACACTTCATCAAGAGTTCTTTAAATCGCTCCCAAGCTTGATAGTGGTTTTTATTTGGTTCTTGCTGAAAGTTGTTGATCTCCTCAATTTTCTTTGCAGTACGAGCAGGTGGGCAATATTTGCTTAGAAACTTTGTCTTCAGATCTTTCCAAGTTGTAATCAAACCAGATGGTTTGTTTCTTAGCCAACGACCTGCGGCTCCAGTTAAGGACATAGGGAAGGCCCTAATCATCACTTGGTCTATAGTTATATTAGGGATGTGGAATAAATCTACGATCTCAATAACTTTCTCAATATGTTCGTTTGCATCTTCATGATCTAAACCACTAAAAGTGTTGGTACGTAGTTCCTTAAGAAATTGGCCTTTTAGTTCAAATCTATCCTTGTCCTCGATCTTAGGCCTAGCAACTCCCGATCCATAGTCGACTCGAGTTTTACTCATGCATTGTTCCATAGTTTCCATCATTGTTTCCCCAACTTCTTCCTCCGAATATTCTTCTTGGTCAGAAAATAGATCGAAATTAGGCGATCTCGATTTGTCAAGACTTAGTGTCTTGAAGTGCTTCCTAGATGATCGAAATTCTCGTTCCGGATCCTTAAAAGGTGTAAATAGTTCCTTAGTCAAACTTCTTGTCATGCACTACCTGAAACAAGAGATAAACAATCAGTAGGATGGGCTCAGGAGAAAGAAAACACAGATATACGGAAATTGAATATGAAAAACCAGATCTGTTACTGTATCAGATAGTCAATACGCTGTTTCAATGGAACTGAACACGCCGTATTAATCTTTTTGAACAAATACGTTGTATTGGATAGAAAGTTGGATACATCGTATCCAATGGAAATGGATACGCCATATCGGTTTATCTACCAGAATAGTGTATTATGAAAACCAATTAAATACGCAAACAATTAAACACACAAATATACAGAATATACAAAATTATACACTAATCTAAATTATAATAATCCTAAGGGTTAGATCTAATCTAATGTTAAAAACCAAAATATCAAATAAGAATCAAGATTAAATTTTCACTCCCCGACAGCGGCACCAAAAACTTGATTGTGTCGTTGTGTGGTGTTAATTTTATGATTTCAAGTTTTAAATTTATATTTTGTCGACTTAACCAAAAACAACACTTTAACGGGCAGTGTACCCGATCGGTGGTAGTTTCGTGGTAAGTAGGGTGTCGATCACTAAGAGCGAGAAACAATCTTTCAATTTATTAATATTTTGGTTATCTAAACTAAGTTAATTCTATTCTATGTTAAACCTATGCTAAACCTATGTTAATCCTAAATCTAACGGATAAGGGGGGTTTTCAGCCTGAGAGACTGGCACGGGTTTTGTGGTGACTAAAATCAACTTAAGACACTAAAACACATGCAAGCAAATTAACAGAAGATAAAAGAGCGGTCTAGCCAAATATAAGAAAACTGTATTAACCATTATTAATCTAATCAGAACGTTGGTTTGTTTATTTAGTGCAATGATTACTTATCTCGAGGCGGCATATCATTCTTAAGATTAAGGCGGTACTTCTTCCTTAAACCTAGACACGTAGAATTCTGTCACAATTAAACGCATCCACATAAAGCATCCTTATTTGCTGATTATAATATATCTTAGGGATTAAAGCAATTGTGATCTTGTTAAACCCTAGCTCATGGAGACTTTACCCACTTACTGCTTAAAGGCAATTCATACACTTAGTAGTCCACTAACCAAGTCTTTACCAATTAACCAAAAACGTACTCGTTGATCCCTGGGTCACCTGCCGGTCTAACTAAGCTCACAATTTAAGGGCAAAGATAGGTCGTTATTTGTGATCCTATTGGTCAAGATGTATAAATCACTATATGGAGAGCTATCCCGGCATCTAGATTACTTGGTCCATATCACTAGATCTAGTTGAATGATAGGTCACATACAAAAGCACATAAACAAGTATAAATTGATAAACATAAACAAGCAATCAACAATAAATTAAGCAATCAAGATAAACAAACCAAACATTCAGATCTTCATAATAATGGCTAATACCCAAAGGTATTAGCCTTCAAACGTCATAATCAATACAAGAGTAATAATTTAGCCAAGGTAAACTAACCGAGTTAACGAATGATACCAAAAATTGAACGATTACAAGAGTATAGGAGATTACAAGTTGTTTCATATTGAATTAATCACGTTGCAAGACCTCTTCTGCTCTTCTTCTCCTCTAAAAATCGACTTTTGTGGTTTAGGTATCGAAAATATGATTTAGCACACTTAAAACTCGTTTTTGAAATTTTTATTTATAAGGTCTGGAAAAAGGTCAATACGGTGTATCGAGAGTCCTCAATATGGCGTATTGGGGATTTCTTAGAGTAGAGACCACGTTTGATATCTTACAGAATATTTTATTTCCATATGGCTTGAATACGACGTATTGGATTTTCCTGGATACGGCGTATTAGATCTTTTTTCTTCGTGGTCTTTGGTGAAGTATAGGCACGAATACGCCGTATCTTCCTTGATGGATACGGCGTATTGGTTGTCAAAACAGAAATCTTCAAATATCTTTGTTTAAGCTCCAAAATGCGTGCCTTTTAGTTAACTTTCACCAAGTACTCCATAATTATTACAATTCTCAAATACAAACGATTAAGTAACAATTCTTTGCAATAATTATACAAAATGGGTTAATTACATGGGATAAATGATGATATAAAAGTGACGTTATTTGATGTCATCAACGTACTAAGATATGTCATAATAATATCTAGTTTAATTCTACAAACAAATTTGTGTTAACATGTAATCGTGTTACATTGGGTTCTTGTGCAACATCTAATTTAATTATGATGATTATGATGGGCACACCGAACATCTTCCAGAATTTCCTCATTTGAGAGATTAGATAGAGGATTTATAACACCTCATGTTTTTGGTCATTATACGACATTATGTAATGCACAATTTATTTTTAGGGTATTACGCGTTTGCTCTTAAACCGTAAACGTTAAGTTAAATCGCGTAAACTAAAAATGATCATTCAATGTAAACGGGCATTAAACGATTAAATGTTTACATCAAGCAAGTGTTATATGATTATTATGAGGATAATTAATAACTTTGTTCATCTTATTTTTATTGGCTACGTAAAATGCTTACGTTTCGCGATAAAACGCGTTTCGGCATTCCCGGAAGCACCAAAACCTAACTACGCTTAAACGAATACCCACAATTATACCCAATACCCAAAATAATCAATATAACATCACATGGGACCCTATGTGTCCGAAATTTTCAAGATAGGACCAAGAGATATCAACTTGCTCAAAATATCTAAGTTAAGAAAGATCATAGGGAACCAACTCTTACACCATGAACCACTTGACTAATTAACCTTGTGCAAGGGTTAGAAAGTGACCATGGTTAGGTTAGTTAGATATTTTCACTATAAATAGCATGCATGCACTCTTCCTTTCATAAACACTTAACAAAAATCACAAAAACTCTTCCTTGTCTCCTCTCTATACCCCACGGCTCAAAATAGTTATTTTGGGGAATCCATTGCTTGATTTTCTATCATTATACAAGCATACTCACATCATACTTAAGGTATTCTAAGGTGGTTCCAAGGTTTGGTTCACCATTTGCAAGGAAGAAATCAAGAAAAAAAAAGGGTTTACTTGGGAAAAATTAGGGTTTCATTCTAATTTTTCAAGCCAAGAGTTTGAATCACAAGGGTGTGATTGGTTTTCTTTTCTCTACTCATCCACACAAGGTTATATATAAAGCTTAATCATTTCATAACTAAGATTTTATGTGTTCATATGTTATACTTAGTTAAATCACCATCTAGGGTACTTTTGAATATGTAAAATGGATTTCTACATATGATTAATGTTTTGTACACTTATTTACATGTCATATGGATGATAATATTATGTTATAAGGAATGTATAAGTGTTTTAACATGATGCTTAAGAGTAAACATGTTTAAGTGCAAATTAGGGTTTCTAAAAGTCAACTTATGAGTTACAAGTAAAAATGGTAAAATAATATGTTAATCTTGTTATCTTGGACTCACATGAACAAAACATGACCTAATGGACCTAATATATGTGAGACATAAGATATTAAGGGTTCTAATGGGTTTGTAACAAAGTGGTAAAGCTAAAAAGTCCTAAAAACAAGTTTTAAACACATTTTGGAAAAAATATCTTAAGGGGCTGTTTGTAATTCGAAATTTACATATATGTTTTATGATTTTATAAAATACTACATGTCACAAGGATCGAGGGGTCATAAAGAACTCGAAAAACCGATTAATAACGAAGAAGATACGCCATTTACAAGTTTACGATAGTTAATACTTTTATAAAACAATTTTTATAAAAAGTACTATTCATTACAGAAATCTTATTTCTTTTATATACATCAATAATATGAAAAACTTTCAATACGTGAACGTGTTCAGACAAGATCACTAAAACGGAGAGCTATAACGAATAAGATACGGCTAAAACGGGTTTTACGTTAATTAAAAGTATAAAAATGATTTTATAACTGTTATGAACAGTAAAACACTATTCATCACAGAATCTCAAAAACCTAAGAATGTGATTTTATGATCACTCGTCTTAATACGAAAGCGTGGGCGTAAGAAACGCGAGAAACGGGCTTAAAACGACAAAGTTATGTCATTTTTACTAAAGGGCTTATATCTATAAACGTTTTTACTTTATAATGACGATTTCACTTAAACAAATAGATGGTGATATAGCTATATAGATATTTGTTCATTAGTTATCAAAAGCGCTTATTACTGGAAATTTCATAATGACGGTTCTTCGGATGGCGTTATTGACGAGGTAGTTGGATTTACGATTTTATGAGTCCTAGCTCTCGTTGTGCGTCATGTCATGACCTCTTAAATTATGATAGCCCGAACGATAGTACGATGATAACTATATAGGATTATATACAGTTGTTGTTAGACAACATACTTGATTACTGATTCGACCTATATTAACTAGGTTGCATTCGAGCGTTAGCGTGACGCGTTTTTACTTGGGATATTTTGTTATCAGTTTATCACTCGAGGTAAGTTATAGCCCATCGTTTTTATAATTATTAAATTACAAGTTTTTGGGGGTGAGAAACATATGCATGTTTTACAAATTGGACGCAAGTGTACATTTTATCATGATTACGTTTTGCCTAAGTAGCGATAACCCACTATGCCCATGAATCATGAACTGTCAATTACTGGAATGTGAGCGCGAATGATTATAGATAGATCTATTTGGGATTGAATCCCGTTCGGGTGACTAGCTATCAATGGGAATTCGAACGTATATCATGTCGGCATACATCGATGTTATGGGTTGAACATCGTCACGGGCAATGTAGGCAATATTATTTATTTGTATTCAATTATATCAAGCTTCGGTGTCATGAGCTTAGGTAAACGTAATTATATTTTGTGATGTCTGCATCCGTTGCATTATCACTGGGAAAGTCTTACGGTCCTGCATATACATTTACATAAACCTATGAAATTCACCAACTTTATGTTGACGTTTTTAAATGCAATGTTTTTCAGGTCATTAAGCACGAGCGTAGCGAAGATACTTTGTTGGTTATAATATGAAAGTCATGCATTAAGATTAGTCGCATTACATTTGGGGTATTTGTTATTATGGGCTGGAAATCTTTGTAATAATAAACAAGTAACCAAGTAAAGTTGCGGGCTTTTGTAAAACACAACTTTTATTTAAATCCAATGTATCAGTTTTAAACGACTTTTTGGTCGTTCTTATATTATCTTGTGTTATTGATCTGAGAAGTAACACGCCATGGACCCTTATTCCGCTGCGACCCAATTTGGGGGTGTTACAAGTGTGTGTTCTCTAATGAGTACACCTACTGGCACTGAGAGGGGCTGGGGTATTGTTTTTTTAAAATTTACAAAAAAACATACAAAAGGCTCTCTATGATCAAAAGACTTATCGTTCGTATGATTAGGAGGAGGCTTACGTAACCCTAACAGTCCAGCTTGAGCAGACCTTTGCTTTTGCTACTTTTGTATGTGACTCGTTATTCAAGCTTGTCCTTTACGGTCTAAACACCTCAAGAGGTAAATGATCTTTCAGGTACCCGTAAGACAGTCAATATAACATGGGCCTATGATATCCGAAGGATTCCGAATTTAAACTAATTGCCTATTCAGATGCAGACCATGCAGGATGTAAAGATGATTGTAAAAGCACATCAGGAGGATTACAATTTCTAGGTGGAAAGCTCGTGAGTTGGAGTTCAAAGAAAACAAGATTGTTTCATGTGATGTCTACTGTTGAGGCTAAATATGTTTCCTTGTCTGCATGTTGTGCACAAGTAATCTGGATGCGTACACAACTCTTGGACTATGGATACAAATACAATCGGATTCTGATGTACTGTGATTCCAAGAGTGCCATTGCAATTTCATGCAATCCGGTCCAACATTCTAAGACTAAGCACATTGACATCCGGTATCATTTTATTAAAGAACATGTTGAGAAGGGTACTGTGGAAATTTACTTTGTCGGGACAGAATACCAACTTGCGGATCTATTTACTAAGGCGCTTCTAAAAGAACGCTTTGAGTATCTAGTTCATCGCATTGGTATGAGATGTATGACTCCAACTCAGTTGGAAAGCCTGACAAAGTTATCTTCTTGAAAAGTTCATACATAAAAAACATGTAAATAAATTTTTCAAAAACAAAAGAAAAAATTTGACATATTTTTATAAAAAAACATAATTTAATAAGATCACATGATTAGATTCATGATTCCAAGTTTTTATAAAAAGCTTTCAAATTGAAAATACGGAATCATGATCTAAGGGGGAGTTCTTAAAATTTTCCATTCACAAACATCATTTTGGGAATAAAATAAAAACAATGATCTCTCATAAAGACTGAATTTCAAAAATGTTGCAGTTTTAAGGGGGGGTTTTATTTAAGTATTTTCATTTTCAGACTAAGTACTTTACATGATTTTATTTCAAGGGGGAGTTTTTTGACAAAAAATTCATTATTCAAGGGGTAGTTTGTGAGAATTGAAAAACAAATCGAAAATGATAATCACAGGGGCTAAATGTGTCAATTTTCAAAAAAAAATCGGTGGCTATAAAAGGAGGAAAATTTTTCATTTTATTTTTTTCTAATTACCGAATCCTTTGATCGAGTTTGAGAAGAAAATCAACGCAAGTCTTTTTGAGTTCATTACAACGATTTCTACCACTTTTCTTTCTCAAACGTAAGTGGGTGAGAATAATCAAACTGTTAATTGATGATTATGTATTATCGAGTTTAAACTCAGTAATATTGAAGATTACTGAGTTTATGTATCATCGAGATTTAGTCAATAATTACACATCAAGGTTGATAATATATATAGATTCAGTAAAAAATACGTGATGAATAGCCTATACATGATTAACCATTAGTTTAAATTGAAATTCAGATGTGTATGAGGTTTACCGAGTTTGATGTTTATCGAGTTTAATTGACTTCAGGTGGTAATTCGAGAATGATAATATAAAGGATTGAGTTTGGATTGAGTTTGGTTTTTCATATGTCAAAAAGAATCAGTGTTTGTGAAACTCAGTAATAGTCAAAAAATAAAACTCGGAAAGGTCAAAAAGTCAAAATTCAGTAATACTAAAAAGTCAAAATTCAGTGAAAGTACGTTTGTGATTCATGCTTATGATGTTTAATGCTTAAATGTCTGTGGAATAATAAGATCAGCTTCTCAAGCGTGGTGAAAAATTTTGAAAAAGAAATCTAGTTTTTATGAATTCTGAGCTATGGGTCATATATATCTATTCGTAATTGTTTAATGTGGGACTAAAGTCATGATCTTTTAATAGGCATTTTTTCTGCAATTAAACATTTAGATGTTGATAGTTGCTTATTTTTCTAATCAATTCATTATTATATATGTTTAATACTTCATAAATGATTATTCTTTATGATACATTAAACAACTAAAACAAAATAAACCCTTATAACTGTACTTTCAATCATTTAAATCCAAAATCACCACTTGTATAATTGTACATAACTATGACCATACCCGTCCTCCTCTCGCCATTTTCAGCCATGAACAGACCGAGCGTAGATGAGTGACCCCTTAGTGTCAACTCGTTGAGGTATTTAAGCTTCCCCTGAATCCTCTGTCCCTATCATTAAAAAGAACTGTTTTTTGATCCAAAAGTGATTTCTGGAAAAAAGTTCTCAACAATTGTCTTTTGTACCTCTTCCCCAATGACTACTCTTTCAACAAAACCAATTTTAAGGCGCTTGCATGGATTTCTCTTTTTTTTTCACACAGAGTCTGAAACAACATCAACCTCAGCAAATATCTTTATAATTCTTGTGAAGAGTATCTGTCACAAAGACATTTCTCCCCGGGTGAGGTATTCTAAAAACAGAAAGGGAGAGAGCTTAAATATCCAGCGTCAAAGCAATACAAAAAGTGTGTTCGAAAACGAATTACCAGTACACACAAAATGGTAAATCAAAAGAATCTTCCATCTAGCCCCTCCCACACCTCCCCCCCCCCCCCCCCGCGCTGCGGCACTCTATGCTTAGAAAAGCTAGAACGAGCACTGGGAATAGAATACTGATCCCCAAATATTTTATTCAAAAAGAATTGCTGAACATATAAACACAGCTTCAGATTAGAAAAAGATAAAAAAATGTCAAATGAATTCTTGTTATCGAATATCTCAATTGTTTCATTCAGTAATCATCATTGGCCACAACAACAACATGCGGCGGATGGTTCTATCAGATGGAACTAGAGTCCTCCAAACAAAAGATATGATCTTATGGATGCTAACAAGAAGGTTGGTCTTGATCATATGCAATGTCCATCGGAAAGCAAAATTCTGACGAACATCATCAAGAATCATCCATTACGATTCAGCATTGCAGCTTCTTCATCCGTACCATGGATTTATATGGCACAGTTCTAGCATACTTTGAAGGAAGACATATCAAAGTATAGGCTCAAGTTTATGCTGGACAAGAAAGAACTTAATCTTACACTAGATGACTTTTTTTAGTTTTCTTTTCTTTTAGGCTTAGAAAAATCTTTTATTCTTCCACAAGCAACTGACAACAATCATAATTCATTCGTACCACCACCATCATTTTCTGAAATGGTTCCATTCTACAAACAAGTATTAGGATTTAGAATGGAGCTGAAGACACCATCAAGTTTCAAGACAACTGGTCTTCTGCAGCCATGGCAAATGTTATGCAAGATATTCTCCAAATGCTTGACAACACGTGTCACTAGATGGGATCAACCGCCATTGCAGATAATGCAAATGTTGCATTGCTTTATCAACAACATTCATGTGGATTATGCGGAGTTACTATAGGAAGGACTTTACTATTCGCTTCATCATCCAACATCTTCGATTCCATATCCAAGATTTACAAAGATCATTGTCAGTCACTACATGATTATCTTTCCTGGCATCTTAACACGTGCTTGAGACATGTATCACAACTTGCAAGATGATGATATCATGAAGAATATTTTTAACTCAGGAAGACACAAAAACAAAGTTGGAATGCAGATACCAGCTTGGATGATCACTAATGAAATGAAGCAAACGGAGCATTATCGGATGTATGCGGAGGTGTTTGGGATAGATGTTCCTTTGACTCAGTCACAGCAGACTGAGTCTACCCACAGAACGCATAGGATAACTAGCGCCCCTAGGTCACCTAACCCTAATAAGGAAGCCGCAGAGTCAAGTGCTCTAAGACGATCAACTGTGATTCGTCTTTGTATTCCTGAAAGGAGATCCACACGTCTTACACCACCAGCTCCAGTGCCAACTGTTGACAAAGCAGATGAGATGATTTTACAAGATACATTACAAGTTAGTCTTGCTGAGCATAAAAGTCGTGAGGAGCAGGAAGCAAGAGAAAATGTGGCACTGGTTGATGAGCACTTGGCATCTGAAGAAATTGAAAAGATGGTGGATGGACAAGAGAATATTGTTGATGATAGTTCAATCCCTAGGAATGATGAACCAAATATTCCCGGCACTAGGATAGAGCCCAGGAGTAATAAGGAAAGTCCAGAGGTGGAGATTACTAAAGATAAGGAGGTAGAGATTACTAAGGAGACTCCAGTGGTGGAGATTACTAACGTTGTTATACCAGTGAATGTAAATGATGACGATGAAGAAATAACTGATGAGGTGTATGAATTAAAGAGAAGGGAGAAAGGGAAACTTGTAGAGGAGACTAGGAATTCACCAATCCCCACACCAATTAGATCTCCTAGGATTCATACTAATCTCGTATCTTTAGATACCGAGAAACTCCAGGAATTGACGGATACTCCTCATACTACATCATCATCAAGTTCACCTCACAAAAAGTTAGCTAAAACAAATCGACTTCTATCATTGTTCAAGACAAAACCTACTCGCTTCAAATGCTACAAGAGCTTCTTTCACGAGTTACAAGGACGTTATGGTTACTTGTTTGCACATCTACGGGCGAGGTTCATGCCAAGAAAGTCATTCAATACACTTGCTGATAATCTTCATGATGTAATGGTTGAGACATTACCCACTATGGTAGACAAACACATTAAGGAGCAAGTTATGAAGCAAGTTCCTGAACAAGTTCGGAATCAAGTTCCAGTGTATGTTGCGGAAGGGTTGATTCTGGAGAGGCAAAAGGCTAAAGAAGAGACGGAAAGATTGATTGCTAAAGCTATTCTGCAGGAACATGGAAATATTCAGGCTCAAATCTCGACACAAATTGAGAATGCAATTGCCAATGTCATTCCTTCTCAAGTTGATGCATCCGTACGTAGTTATATGTCTGGACATATTCTTCATGTTCATTTGGCTCAATCACAAACATGGTTGGCTCTCCAGATGAAGTTTAAAAGAAATACGATACTACAAAATGCATGTACAACTCCTGCCATTCGCCCAAGAGATCAGAATGATGCTCATGATGATGCTCATCCTGAGGGGGAGAATAGTGCAAAGCGGCAGAAGACATCGAAGTATGAAGCTTATGTGTTTGGAGAGTCATCATCTGGATAAGTTTTTCAAGAGGAACAAGCTCCATCAACTTCAGGAAATCAAGAGCAAGATGATGATTTTGATTTTTAGACTGACTCTTATGCTTCAGATGATGATGAAATACCAATGAAGCAAGTATCACAAGAGAAAGATGGCTAATGAGATGTTGAGACAGAGATGTACTTCAAGAGATGAGCATCAGTATCACATTGATCAGATGAAGAATTTCTTGAAGAGTGACATTGTCTAGGAGAGTAGAAAAGAAATTTTTGTCTCTTCACATCTACGAAAGACCATACTATTAGTTCATAGCTGTCAAAAAGATCTTGAAGCTCCAACATTATCTTTGATTAATCAAGACCTTTTGTATTTGAAGAAAGGAAATTCTGGACCCAAGAAGATAGTATTGTCACTTCACAAGTTTCCAGCAATTATCTTCAACGATGATGATATTGAAGAATAAACTTCCAGATGGGTGAATAAGTGTGTAAAGAAATTCAATCCTTATGCTCGATATGGTGTTTAACATTGGAAGAATCCTTATGCGAAGATCTTCTACATAAGGAAACCGAAAGAGCCTGGAAAATCAAAGGAAGAGATTTATTCAAACTCAAAAATCGTTTAAGTCATCAAGACATATTGGGAATTAGGTCATGAACACAAGTTTATCACAGAGATTATTGCAAGAAGAGCTAATGATTGCATTGTATCAATTACCGAGCCTGATTACAAGAATCTTAACAAGAACGATATTGAGGACATATACTTGTTGATTATGAATGGCAAGGTACCGGATTATGCAGATACAGGATTGCTATGGTCTTTATCGGTATTCATTAGAAGTACAGTGATATGGGAAAGAGTGCATGACTTCCAACTTGGAATTAAAAGCTATCAACAGAAGGTTAATCTCACTGCACCAACAATGACTTTCCTAGGAATTAAAGATCATGAAATGTTCTCTATCATCTATGAGCCTGTGCATGGAATTATTTACAAGAATAGCAAGAAAGAGAAACAGGTGATGAGACATTCAGAGATCCATAAGTTTTGTGATGCAACGTTAAATAGAGTGTTAGAAGTCTGAAGGTTCATAATTAGATGTAAGTATGGGTATGTACAAAAAGATCTCACTAAAGAAGAAGCAGAGTATTTGAAATTGTTTGAAGAAGAGATTGAAGAAAGATTAAAGCATCATAGACAGATGAGAAGATGGGAGATGTTCATGAATGGAAGACCACTTGGACCACGAAGAGAACGCCCTGAATAATCGACCCTTAGGGGGAGATTGTTAGGATCATTAAAAGTGTCGATTATGTGATCTTGTGTTATTTAGTATATTACTTTTCTTTTGTTAATGTCAATGTAGTTTGTAATAAGGTGTATTATGCTAAAAGAATGAAATAGCATAATTACCAAAGTCTAGGGACTAGAAGTGTTAAGTAAGGAAAATAAAGGAAGGGAAGCCTCCTTCCCTCACATATAAATACCCCTCAAATCTTCATTAGAGGGTGATGCTTTGTAACTAACTCTTCCATTTTCCCTCCATTTTTAATATCATTTGAAAATTTGAATACTTGTCATCCTCTACTATTCTCTCTATGCTTCCATGATCGATATGTTTGATTCAAGATAAACGAGACCTATCAGGGGTGATTGTTTTCATGATAAGGAGTGAGTGGTTTTGGCATTGGTGTAGGTGAATTTGCATTGAGCACATTACATGTGTTGCAAAGGTTTGGTTTCATCCTCCAAATGGGTTTTGCACTCATTTTGGCTACCCTTGATGGTTTGGATGTGGGTTTGTTAGGAGATGTCATTGGTGAGGATGATTGTGATGATGATGGTTGAGGATGTATTTATAGAGGAGGAAAGGTTTAAATTTAGAAAAATAAACATTTAAAGGATCAAATCCAAGAAATGTTTGTGAATTTAGGGAAACAATAGCTAAGTCTAGAGGGTATTTGGTCAAAAAGTAAGAAAAATACTATTTTACCCATGTCATACTAGGCCGGTCCCCTAAAAATTAAAGGGCCTGCCCTTTATGAATTAAGGGGGCCGCCTACTGCTATTTCCCAGATTTCTCAAAAATCGATTTTTCTCAAATTTTGTGTGAGGGTTTCTATTTTGGTGGTTAATTTGCAGCAAGTCCATCCTTTTATGGCAATTAAGATTTTTAGCACATAGTAATTAAGCATTCAACATTATACATATGTAGGATAAAACTATTTCACATAATTTTAGCATATACTCATATATGAATAGAAGACCAAAAGAGTGAAGAACATATAAAATAGTAACTATATATAATGCATAAAGAATTTTTCTTGACAAGAGGGTTAAGGGTGGGTGGTCCCCTTAAAGTCTGGGCGGTCCCCTTAAAATTAAGGGGACCGCCCTTTATGAATTAAGGGGGCCGCCACCTGTTTGAGAAAAAATTTCTCAGATTTTTGACAACCAGTTCTTTGATGATAATCATTTCTTTATTATGCCAAAAAACTTAATCAATTTGTTCCATCATTCCTAGACCTAGACGTAAGTAGTTAAATGGCTCACGTTTAAGTGGTTTAGTTAGAATATCGGCTATGTTGTCTTCCGATGAGACCTTTCCTATAGAGATATTCCCTTTTTGAACATTATCGCGAAGGAAGTGGTGGAGAATCTCAATGTGTTTTGTTCGTGAGTGTTGAACGAGATTCTTACTTAAGTCTATAGCCCCTTTGTTATCACACATTATTGGAATGTCGTCTAACCTAACGTCATAGTCTATGAGAGCTTGTTTCATCCATAGGGCTTGTTGACATGCCTTTCCGGCGCTTACATATTCCGCTTCGGTTGTGGAGATGGCAAGAGCGGTTCGCTTCTTCGAAAACCAAGATGTTAGGCAACATCCCATAAACGTGCAAACACCACTAGTGCTCTTGCGATCTACGTAATCTCCCGCATGATCCGAATCCGCATACACTATTGTTTCTATGCTGGA
Organism: Tanacetum coccineum; assembly: GCA_026074375.1. Classification (NCBI taxonomy): domain Eukaryota; kingdom Viridiplantae; phylum Streptophyta; class Magnoliopsida; order Asterales; family Asteraceae; genus Tanacetum; species Tanacetum coccineum. The sequence continues at coordinate 56,371 of BQNB010015960.1, forward strand.
TCCCTTAGGATACCATAATCCTAAATGCGTAGTGCCTTTAATGTATCGGAAGATACGTTTAACCGCTTCTAGGTGAGAGGTTTTGGGATCCTCTTGAAAGCGTGCACAAAGGCAAACACTAAACATGATATCGGGTCTACTTGCCGTTAAGTATAATAAACTACCTATCATGCCTCTATATTTGGTATTATCTACGGACTCACCTTCTTCGTCTCTCGTGAGTTTGGTTTCCGTAGATATAGGGGTTTTGATGGCTAGAGTCCATCTAGACTAAATTTCTTAAGCATTTCCTTAATATGTTTTGATTGATAAAAAATATACCATCATTCTATTGTATTATTTGTAATCCTAAGCAAGAAAATTAGGTTCCCCCATCATACTCCATTTTAAACTCATCATGCAAGATCTGGCAAAGCATCAACACATTTCTTGTACAAGTTGATCCGAATATATGTCATCAACATATATTTTGGACATGAAGATGTTTGAGTCTTTCTTTTTAGTGTATGATTGTGTTATCTAACCATTCCATGGAGTAATCATGTTTAATAAGAAAGGCTTTTAATCGATCGTACAAAGCTTTTGGGGCTTGTTTTAGACCATAAAGAGCTTTCTTAAGTCTATAGACATAATTAGGTTTTGTGAAGTCAATGAATCCCGGAGGTTGTGCCATGTAAACTCCTCCATTGATAGAAACCCGATAAGGAAAGCACTCTTACATCCATTTGGTAATAACTTAAAGTCTATGCGGCAAGCATAAGCTAAAAGTAAATTCTTATAGACTCTAGTTTCTAGCTACATGTGCATATGTTTCGTCAAATAAATTCTTCTTGTTTGATTATAACATTAGGGCGAACTAGCCTTGCTTTGTTTCTAGTTACGACGCCATATCATCGCATTTAATTCTATAACCCTTTATGTATCCTAAAATGGTCATATCCAAGGATTTTGGGACTAGTTCCCAAACATTATTTGTTTTAAATTGGTTTAGTTCCTCTTGCAATGACTATACCCTAATATTCATCTTTAAGCTCATTTAATTTTAGGTTCTATCGTTAAATAAAGCAAAAGAAATTGCTTTATTTTTTTTTTTTGTTTTTTTTTTTTTTTTTTTTTTTTTTTTTTGTCTTGACTTGCGACTAAGAGTTCTTGATTTAGATGTACCAATAACGTTTTCTAGGGATGAGTTTTAGATTCTTTAATATTATCAATTTGATCATTTCTAATAAATGCCCTTCAAAATTAGTTGCCTATGGGTTTTGTTTTACTAACCTCAATAGCTTTCTTCTCACTAACTCAACATCCTTCCTATGTGTGATGTTGTTTTTAGGCGGGAGAGGATTTTCATCGAAATTTACATTCAACGACTCTTCCACTTTCATTGTTTGTTTGTTAAGTATTATTTAAGCCTTACTATTTTGCGAATATCCTAGGAAAACACCTTCGTACGACTTTGGGTCGAACTTGGTGAGATAATCTTTTGTATTAAGAATAAGGCATTTACTTCCGAATACTTTAAAATAGTTAAGGTTTGGTTTCCTACCTCTTAACAACTCGTATGGAGTTTTTCCTAAAATACGTCTAATGGAAACTCTATTAATTATATAGGTTGACGTATTGATTCGATCTAAATAGTCTATATATAATAAAATATATATCCTAAATATCTCAAACTAATTATAGTATAGAGAGTTTCCCGTTTAATATAAAATTGCTTGAGGACAAACAATAGTATATATTCCGAGTGTCGTATCCCGACGAGAAGTGAATTTGAAATTCACAGAAGTATTTTGTTTGATGCTTGAATATCAATATTTTGGTTTTTGATTTTAATTATACTAATGCAAAAGCAAATAAAGATAAGCTAAATTAACAATTAAAGCAATTAAGAAATTTAAACTAAAAACGATAACGGGAAATTAAAACCGAGACTTAAAAAAAACTAAACTATCAAATTTTAACCTTAAAAATACAAATTTAATTTTTAAAAGTCCTAAATGATTAAAAATAATTTTAGAAAAAAAGAATTATATTTTTTTGACTTTTATTTTATTTTTTATGAATTAAAAACAGTTTTAATCTAAATAAAATATTAAAAGTAGTAAACTAATTATTAAAATTATAGAAAAATTATGAAAAGTACTTTGAACTATGTAGAATCTAAGAAAAATAAAAACTTGAAGATGTACTGAACGAATAAGCAGTTATAAAGCAAATAAGCCTAAAAAGCTAAAACTAAAAAACTCACTATATTAATTAGATCATGCAAAGTAGTAAACAAAAAAGACCCAAGGGCAATTGGTTAAGGAGTGTTGTGTTGAGGCTTTGAGAAGGCAATGTCGTAGGTTCGAGTCTTGGCCCTTGCTTTTTTTGCAAAGACTTTTTTTTTCTTTTCTTTTAAGCACGCTTGATAAAAAGCTGACAATAAGCAACTTTTACAAAAACACTTTTTCTAAGACTCACAAATAAGCAAGAAATGAGCTTTTGAAACCAGCAATACTAACTTTTAGAGTTAATACTGCTACTCATGAATTAAAACTGCTAGACCTTTTTAAAAGCTAAATAAGCTAAAAGAAACCTAAATAAGCTAAAAACAGATGAAATACTAGACTCAATAAGTTCTTAGGACAAAACATAAGTAAACAAAATAAGCTAAAAGCACTTAAGGGCAATAAGACAGTTTGCACTAAATGACTTTAAAGCTAAAACTGTTTTGGCTTATTGGACTCATTAAGCAAAAGAAAAGAAAATAAGCTGAAAACAAATCCTATCCTAGACCTAATAAGCACCAAAGATAAGAATACGTTTCTAAATTAAGTAGAAAAGTACCTAAAGCTAATGGCACAGTTTACACTTCTAAGGACTCAAAAAGAACATCTGACAGTTTTTATACTACTTTTGGTACTAAAAATAAGCTTCAATAAGCTTAAGCCAGAACTTAAAAACTCAAAAAGATAAAGTCTAACCACTAATGAACACATAAAATCTAATTTTAAGAATTTTAAACTAAAAATAAGCTAGAAAATTAACTGTCAAAGGAGACAGTTTAAACGAAATATTTTTGGCTTTTTGATTTTTTTATCAAAATTGCAGCTTAAAAATAAGTCTAAATAAGCAAAGGTAAAACTTAAAAGCTAAAAACAGATCAAGTACTTGACTCAATAAGCTAATATAAACTAAAAATAAGCTAGGTTTAACATAAAATAAGCTAGAAATTAAGGCTCTGAAAAAGTGACAGACTACTTAATGTTTTTGGCTTTTTTTGGGATTCTAAAGGAAAAATAAGCTATTGCAGGCCTAATTTTAAGCTACTAAATGATAACAAAATGTAAAAATAAACTTAAAATATTAAACTTATACCCTAATGAGCTTATGCTATCAAATTCAGACCTTAAAACAACTTTGATCTAAACTAATTTTGCTTTTGAAAACTGGACTCTATATTTTGAAAAGAGACTATGTAACTTAGACAGTTTTGACTTAAAAACACACAAGACAATTGCGCACTTAAACTAGATCAAATTACTGCATTAAGGACTCATAAACAAGCATGAAATTGACACTAGATAGCACTTAATCAAAGTCAAACCAAATAAGCTGAATTTTAAAATAGATTCTACCATGCTTAGATAATTCCTAAATCTTGATATTTAAACTTTAACATCTAATTAAAACTGACTTTTAGGCTAAACTTAAGCTTATTAAATCTGATGTAAAGAACAAAGGTGGCTTAGGCAACACTAACATAGGTTAGTGCTGTTTGTGCCAAACACCCCTTTAAAAATTAATTTTCCATTTTTAAGTTATAAAAGACTAAATTAAGATGAATTTTGTAAAAACAAATTAAGACTTAAGTACTTTAAAAGACAATAATCATACTCTAAGAAGAATAAGCATTTTAGAATATAAGCTAGGCCTAAAAAGCTATTTCTAACTAAGATGATGACAGATTTATGGAAATTAAGATTAAATAATGCAAACAATAAACAGAATAATGACAAGCTTTAATAAAACTAAACATGCACAAATCAGCATAAGATAAGCAGAATTATAAGCTAAATAAGCAGAAATAACAATATAAAATATTAAACTAGAAAGAGTAAAATGAAAGTGTACCTTGATCCCAAGCTCAAAACAAGGATCTAAAATGCTCAAAAGAGCTTTTTAACAAGCTCTAGATTGTTTGCACAAGCTAGTAAGGTCTATAAGCCCTTCCATAATTGGCTTATCATCTAAATTTTAAGCTAAGGTAATTTAGGGGAGATATATTTGAGATTAAAATCTAAACCTAGTTAAGCTTTTGAAGGCTTAACTGTGTATATGCAATCTTATATAGTATTTGAGAGCTTATAGAGCTTATTAGATTAAAACTGAGCGTTATTTAAACCATTAATGCCATTAAAGTAAAAACACGTAATTAAACAACAACTGAAACTTTATATATAATAATCAAAGTTGAGTTACAAACTTTTGAAAAGGAAAATACATCAAATTAAAGACAATAAGCTAAAATACTATTAAGCTAAGCTAAAATCCTACACGTCTTGCTCTGTGTGTGAAAGCCTCCTATATAAGGGGTGTGAGAGGAACCTCAATGCCTTCAGGACGCTCCCATGATCTCTAATCCTGACCCTTCAATCAAACCGCCTCATAATCATCATCTTTTGAGCCGTTGGATTGCGTGCCATGTCCTAATAGCCAATGGTATTGCTGGGGATTGCCAGCGTGGCTAATTGGGGTGTTAGCGTTGTCAGAATTCCTTCTAGAAGTACATTAGAGCGTGTGATTTGGGGGATTTTACCCTGCGTGTGGTAATGGTGAAATTGTGGAGGGAAAGGAGAAGGTGAGCAGTATTTTTGACCCCGACCTATATCATTGACTTTTGAAAACGGGTTATAAGACATGGGCTTTTGGATTTGCTATTTGGGCCAGGAGATGAGTTTTGGATTAAAGTATTTATGGTTTTAGACTTTTATATAAAAAACTAAGTTAACAGAGTATACAACATAATGGTGGACCCACCCAAATAAAATGGGTCCGGGTGCGTAAAAGATGGGTATACCATTCGGCTTTGGTTTTTCGCTCTCTGTCCAATCCCTGCTTGTTTTGTCCGTTTTGCTTCCGGTTTTTGTCCCTTTTATAAATATCCTTTTCCTTGGCACAATAACAAATGTCAAAACACACATAGAGAGGAGTGGGGGGGGGGGGGGGGAAAAGATTTTAGATATAAATTGATACAATGTATTTTCCATGCATTTTTGGTCTTTTAAGCTCATTTTAATAAGGTTAAATGATATGTGATTAAACACATATCACGTATCGACCGCATTACACCAAAAATTTTGAGGAATGGATTGTTCATTTAACATGGTTCTACTCATTTCTTATAGAGTGCGATTTTTTCTTTCTACTACCCCATTAGATTGTGGAGTACGAGGAACGGAAAAATTGTGAGATATCCCATTTAAATCACAATAGTTTTCGAATTGTAACTTCTTAACAATTCCCGACCATGATCCGTTCTAATAGATATAATGAAACATCCTAATTTGTTTGGATCATTTTTGCTAAATATTTTGAATTTTTCGAAGGCTTCGGTTTTATTTGCTAAAAATCTAGTCCATGTGAATAGAGAATAGTCATCTACGATTACTAAGGTATAACGATTCCCTCTATAGATTTGTATGGCGGAAGGGCCAAACAAATCCATGTGAAGTAGTTCTAAGCATCTAGTTGTTGAAACTATATTTTTTATGCCATGACTAGCATGAGCTTGCTTCCAATATTTGCAATCAACACAAAAAAGTACGCGTAATTTAAGTTTTAGGTAAGTCTTTCTAACTAGTTCTATAGATGCTAATGATTGAATTTAGTTTGCATATTAGCGTGAACTACTCCTATGCCATAAGTGTGGAGTTTTCGTTTAATATTGCAGGATATTTTGTCTTCCTGTTTATTTTCTAGTTTCATTATCATAATATACCCTTTCCTAAGTCCTTTACCATTACCTATCGTCTTTGATTATTTCGCTATCGTGTTCGGTAAATATTACTTTGCATTTATTATCACATATTTGACCTACACTAAGCAAGTTATATGTTAAGTTATCTACGTGCTCAACATTTTCAATTATTAGGAAGTCTTGAGAAATCATACATTTGCCTATGATTTTACCGCGCAAGTTGCTCCCAAAAATTACATTTCCTCCGTTGTACGCTTTGTATGAAGAAAACAACTTTCGATTACCGGTCATGTGTTTTGAGCATCCACTATCTTTAATCCACTCATCGGGTTCCAAGTTTATTCCTAAGCATATTTCATCGGGCGTTTGAGCTACAAGACAAGTTTCATCTTTAGTCTTTTCCATTTTATCTTTTCCATTGTCGCTCCATGCTCCTCCAATAAATGCTCTTTGATCGTTGTTCTTTGGCGGTTTTGAACTTTCTCCAATGAGGTGATTTGGATCACCACATCTAAAATATTTTCTTTCACTTTTACCATAACCATTATTTCTACTTCTTTGGAATGTTTTTCTATCGCCTCGTGGTTGTCTTACAAATCTTCCTCGTCTCTTGAAGAATTTCTTGAATTCCTTTACGGCCATAACATACTCTTCGTCTTCACTATCGGAGCTTGTGCTATCTTCATCACTTACTTCCTTTTTCATTTTTAATGCAAGATATCTACTTTGTTCTTTCTTGCCTTTGACCGTTTTGAAATCTTTCTTTATTACTTCTTCATAAACATTCAAGTTTCCAATTAGTTCGTCAAGAGGTAAGGTTGTTAGATTATTTGATTCTTCGATCGTCGTGACTTTTGCGCGCTATTTAGGATGTAATGCCCTAAGAAATTTCCTAACACAATTCTTGCTAGAAAAACCTTCATCAAGTGCTGTTAGACTAGTATAACAGATTAAATTTAGCAAATGCATTATCTATTGACTCATCTTCCGGAATTATAAATTGTTCATATTATTGAACAAGAAGATCTATTTCGTTAGCTTTGACTTTATTATTACCTTGATGAGTGATTAATTAAGTATCCCAAATTTCTTTTGCGGTTTGACACATAAAAATTCTTTCGTATTCTTTACGTGGCAAAGCATTATAAATTACCATTTTAGCTTCATTATTTTTTGCAAGTTTCTTTTTAAGATCATCATTTTGTTTATGAAAAGGTACAACTTCATCCTTTTTAGTTTCGGGATTATTTTGAATAGGAGGAAAATCACCATCGGTAATAACATGCCAAAGATCTAGATCTTTTGACTTCGTATGAGTTTCGAATCTATTTTTCTAATAAATAAATCCACCACTTTCAAATAATGGTGGTATTTGCATAGATTGCCCTTCTAAATATTTTTCCGATTCCATAGATCGATTCAAGTTTTAAAATACAATTTATTTTAAAAATCTTGTTTAACGTGGCTCTGATACCAATTGTGGAAAACTAGAAGGGGGGTTGAATAGTTTACCGCTTTTTAATTTAAGGTTTTAAAGTTTTTATAAAAATTCTAGATTCGACTTTGTGTGAATTCAACACTTGCACAATATGAACAATATACTTATCTAAACAATTAATAGGATAGTATGAAAAATTAATGTAAGACAAGAGATAAGAGTAAGAACGATCAAACCACAACGCGAGGATTTATAGTGGTTCGGTAACGAAGCACCTCTTCGCCCTACTCCACTCCTCGAGCACCTAACTCGAGAGTTTTCTTCACTATGTCAACAAGCTCCCTTATGGCGGAGAAAACCTTACACAACTTTCGCTTATCTTGATTTTTGACACTAAGCTAGATGTCGAGTTCTAATCTTAGCTAGATACAATCTACCATAACTTCACTACACAACTTTTGGCTTCACGACTACACAAGCTTCTTCACACCTAATTTAATCTTCACACCACTACTCACCAAGCCACAACTATAATCACCTAATTTACAACACGACTAAAAAGATCACCAAGATCCAACTATACTTATAACATACACAAAACTAAACTACTAACACGACTTATAAGATTTACAAATAATTTACAAGTTATGAAATGTGATGTAATAAGATTGCAACACACACAAAGGTGGTAATACTTCCACACTTATGATGGAAGTATTCTTCCTCTTGCACTTGTGAATTGACTTGAGTCACTGGAAAACTAAAGCTTATGTTAGATGATTCAAAGGATTTTAAATAGATATGTGGGCCGTTTTAGATCAGAAAGAATGAGTGCAAAATGTGAGAAAATAGTGGGGAAAAGTCCAGTATTTATAGGACAAACTGGAGGAGCGTCTACCTATGGGCGATCCCTTTAAATAGGTGGGCGGTCCCCTTAAAATTAATCCGGCCTAGACTAGGGGCTCCCCAGTTTGTCTTTTGTGTAGGAGGAATTTTCTGGAAGTTTTCTAGCCGTTTTAGGTCCAAAAATTTGAATTTTAAAATGTTTATTTTGAATAAAACATTTCTTTTAATTGTAGAAAATGTTTTGTAATGTTTATAAAAATGTTTACAACATTTTATAAAAGTGTGAGGTTGAATAAAAATTTTCTTTGATCATAAAATGCATTAAGCATTTATTTATTCATACCTTTAAGTGATATAATTTTCGAAATAAAAATTTACTACTAATTACTTGTTTACGTTTAATTTTACATTGAATGTTTTTATATTTTGTGATTATCAAAACGTAAAGATGTGAAAAATATTAATAATGTTTTTAGGCATTATTTCTATCAACAGATTGCTTTTCATATCTATAAGTTTACACACACTGATTTAAAACTTAAAAACTTATAAAATAATACTAATGTTAATAGAATAAAATACTTCTATTTATAAAAAAACAATATAATCTATTTAATATTTAATTACAATTTAAACCATTATCTTTTTTCTTAGAGGCGCATTTGGTTGGCAATTAGCAATCACTATCAGTATTGGTTTGAAAATAGGGTAAAATAAAAATAATTATCTCCACATATAAAATGTTGTTTGGTTTGTTTACATAGTTATTGGTATCATTATCACATTGCTAATTTAACTAGTATAAGTCCTGTGCACGCGCGAGGCTTACATAAAATTTATTTTAATATTTTTTAATATACGGGAATATGAAAAATTTCCCGTGTTTAATGTTTTATAATTGTGATATTAGTACAACTAAGTAAAATCACGTTGTTTTACATAATTTTTTTTATTATGTATTAGTATAAGTGTTTTAAAAGTCCGGTTGACCCGGCCGGTTGAATCGTGAATCGGTCGGGGTGACCAGAAGCCGGATTTTGCTGAAAAACCCGGTTGAACCGTGACACAGTGGCTCGACCAGGTCAATTAAAAAAATATTTTTTAAAATATTGATTAATATCGATTAATATTTTATAAAGATTTTGTTGGATGAAAGATTTAACTTTTTTTTAACTCACTGTGAGTGTTGATGTTGTTGTTCAAATTTATCTATTAATATCATGTTATACACAATATGCGAGTTTAATATGTTTTTTCTGATATTCTTATATAAACTTTAAATAGATTTTATATACTGTGTTGTATGTATAAAATATAAAGTCCGGAAGGTATAAAGTCTAAGAGGGTATTTGTTTATTTTCTAAAGTTATTAAAAAATATGAAAAATTATAAGTTTTACTTAACTCTATTTGATTTATTTGAAATTCAATCACTAAAATTTAATCAATTACCTCATCCTTTTTTAAGTTTTTGTTTTTCATAATTTTTTATTTGTGAAAAGGTAAACATATATTAATACAAAGAACATTTTACAATCAATAAAGAAAAACATGGTAAGGACACGCCCTCCACCATAATACGAACTAAAATAACATTCAACAACACATATCAGATACAACTAATATATCTCTGATGATACTAAAAAACCATACGTCTGATGCCACAGAGAACTTGAAAAATCATCCAATCAATACTGAAACCAGAATGTTAACCTTTAATCACCTACCATAATTCCATGACTACATTTTCTAGACAAAGAACCACCAAAGACCATTGGCTAAGATCATCTAATCCTCCTAATGCCATTGGCTTCCCTAACCACTGGCTAAGATCAATGCCGCCGACATCATGCTATCCGAGCTGAAAGGTTGCATTAAGTGTTTTTAATATCCATAATTAAGTGGAGTCCGGTCATTTCTTTACCATTATGAGTGGGGGACGTTTTTGCCTGCTATAGGAGGTCATGAAAAGCATAAATACAAGTCTTTTTAGTCTTGGTACATACAAGTGATCCTACCATTAAATTAGGCTCTTGAACTAAACTATTCTCTCCAAAAAAACTTAAAAGATTTTCTGCAGTTTTTAAGAATGATACTCAATCTTGGAAGTGAGTATTGGGTTTGTGGGTGTTTTTAGATACTTTGGTTGATTGGAGGCTAGAGGAGTGCTCCAACTCCTCACGTTTTCTTGCTTGTTTGTAATCGAACGATTAGGTACTTTCTTGTTTCATGATTATGTTGAATCTTATGAATTATGATGAAGTTTTATGTTTCAATAAATTAACCATGGAGTAGATTTTTCTACTTGCGTGGGAATTATGTGAATAATTATGTATGGTGATTGGATGGTTGTTTAATTATGAATTGACGATTTCTCTATAAGTTTGTTTAGACAAATAAAACATGTTCCAATTAATTGTGGTAAATTAAAAAAGGGATTTAAAGGTCGAAAGGATTTCTCTTAATAATTTGTTCTAAACGGTTAGTACACGAACATGTTTGGATTCTTGTGATTGACAACTATAACACCTCATGTTTTAGGTCATTGTATGACATTATGTAATCCACTAATTATTTTTAGGGTTTTACGCGTTTGCTTTTAAATCGTAATCGTTAAGCTAAATCGCGTAAACTAAAAATGATCATACAATGTAAACGGGCATTAAACAATTAAATGTTTACATCAAGCAAGTGTTATATGATTATTTAGAGGATAATTATTATCATTGCACATTTTATTTTTATTGGTTACGTTAAGTGTTTACGTTTCGCGATAAAGTACGTTTAAGCCTTCCCGGAAGCACGTTAACTTATCTACGCTTCATCAAATACCCAAAATTATACCCAATACTTAAAGTTTATTTAAAACTTCAAGTATTTATCACTTTATACATATTCATTATGAAGGAATTCAAATCATGACTTACAATGTACAAGTTATACATTTTTCCAAGTCTATACTACATTATACTTCATATAATGCAAGTATACATTATATAAATGATCAAATACATATCTAGCTTATACATATACATATATTTCGTGTATAATGACTAGGATAAGCCAAGAAGAGTCACCAAGAAGCTTTGTAAAAGATCTAGCATGCAACTTGAACCATGACTCATCTATGACTAGCTTTTCTCATCCAAGATAAGCTTCAACCTTTCTCATGTCATCCAATCTTCTTCAAGAAGCTTTGCCACCTTGCACACATCAACTAGACACTAAAATATCTTCCTAGTAGTATAAATACCCATGCATGTGTGAGCTAAGAAGTCATAACACATTTCCTTATCAAAGAAATCACAAAATCTCTTCCTTTGTTCACTCCAAAACCCACGGCTCAAAATAGCCACACAAACAAATCCATACTTTGATTTTATTTCACCATATTAGTGTTTACATATCATACTTAAGGTATTCTAAGAAGAATTGAAGGGTTGGTTAAGCTTTGAAAGGGTTTTAACAAGATATTGCAAGATTAGGGTTTTTGGTAAAAATTAGGGTTTCATCCTAATTTTTCAAGCCAAGAGGTTTAATCACAAGGGTGTGATTGTTATTCTTATCTCTACTCATCCACACAAGGTTATATATAAGGCTTAATCATTTCATAACTAAGATTTTATGTGTTCATATGTTATATTTAGCTAAATCACCATTTAGGGTACTTTTGAATATGTAAAATGAATTTTTACTTATGATCATTGTTTTGTACACTTATTTACATGTCATATGGATGATAATATTATGTTAAAAGGAATGTATAAGTGTTTTAACATGTTGGTTAAGTATAAACATGTTTAAGTGCAAATTAGGGTTTCTAAAAAGTCCTAAAAACAAGTTTTAAACACATTTTTGGAAAAAAATATCTTAGGGGCTGTTTAAATTATCCTGATTTATTTACATATATATTTATGAATTTATAAACATACTACATGTCACAAGGATCGAGGGTCATAAAGAACTCGAAAAACCTATTAAAACGAAGAAATACGCTAATTACAAGTTTACGATAGTTTAATACTTGGTAAAAGCCAACAAAACCAACGTACTTTTCGTGAAATTTACCACAAAGAACCATTTACTTTTTAATTACGCGATATGACCAATTACTATCAAATTATTTTTATCAACTTGAAACAAAACGTTTTTGTCTACCGTTATTAATATGTGACAACGTAGTCAATTTAGCTAACGATCGTTTGAAGGAAAGTTACAAAAATCGTCCATGTGTTTTAATAATATTTTATCTTTTTCGAAAAAAAAAATTTTGAAATTTTATATAAAAATTTTGAAATTTTTTTTTTATTCGAAAAATTTATGCAATTATTTTCACGAAAATAAATATTATTTTAGAACATTTTTTTTGAAACCTAAATATAGATTTCATGATCTACTCGTCTTAATACAAAAGCGTGGGCGTAAGAAAGCGATAAACGGGCTTAAACGACAATTTATGTCATTTTTACTAAAAGGCGTAATTATAAACGTTAACTATTATAATTAACGAATTTCACTTAAACAATAGATGGTGAAATAGCTATATAGATTATATATGGTTTATTAGATATCGAAGGCTATATTACTAGGGAATTTCATAATGAAGCTTCTTTCTGGATAGGCGTATTGACGAGTTTTTTGATTTACGATTATAAAGTGTCCTAACTCCTCGTGTGTCATGTCATGACCTCCTAAATTATGATAGCCCGAACGATAGTACGATGATAACTATATAGGATTATATACCAGTTGTTGTTAGACAACATACTTGATTACTGATTCGACCTATATTAACTAGGTTGCATTCCGACGTTACGTGCCGCGTTTTTACTTGGAATATTTTGTTATCAGTTTACTCACTCAAGGTGAGTTCATAGCCCATGTTTACCATTATTTAAAACAAGTTTTTGGGGTGAAAACAATGCAATTTTATACAAATTTGGACGCAAGTGTACATTTTATCAATGATTACTGTTTGCCTAAGTAGCGATAACCCACTAGTCCCAATGAATCATAAAACAGTCAAGTACTGAAAATGATGAGCGCGAAAAGATTATAGATAATCTATTTGGTATAGGACCTCCCGTCGGTTGACTAGCTATCACTGGAAACGAACGTATAAACATGTCGGATACTGGATGTTACGGGTTGAACATCATCACGGGCAATGTAGGCACTATTTAAATATATTGTATTCAATTATGTCGAGACTTCGGTGTCATGAGCTTAAGGTAAACGTAATTACATTTTGAAGATGTCTGCATCTGTTGCATTATCATGGAAAGTCTTGCGGTCCTGCATATACATCATCACATTTACATAAACCTAAGAAATTCACCAACTTTATGTTGACGTTTTTATATGCAATATTTTATCAGGTCTTTAAGCACGAGGTGCAAGGAACATGGAGGTTATATTATGAAGTCATGCATTAAAGATTTAGATGCATACAAAAAAAAATTTGGGTATCTGTATATGGCTGGAGAATCTTTTTAATAATAAAAAATTAACAAGTAAAGCTTCGGGCTTTTGTAACACATACTTTATTAAATCCAATGTATCAGTTTTAAACGACTTTTTGGTCGTTCTTATATTATCTTGTGTTGTTGATCTGAGAAGTAACACGCCCCGGACCCTTATTCCGCTGCGACCCAATTTGGGGGTGTTACAGATTGGTATCAAGAGCCAAGGTTATAGAGAACCAGGTCAAATGTTTTTGCTGGACTATAACCATTTTCAAACATTGCATTCATACAAAGGGGTTTTTACGGGACATACATACACTAATTGTGCATTAGTCGGTTAGGCTAGATGCATGCATGATTGATATTCATGATTGATACATGTTATAATATAAATGTATATTACTATAAGAGTCTTATATTAGCATACTTATATAAGCTAATTTTGATTTCAGATATTATCATGTCAGATTCTGAGCATTCTACAGTTACATACACATCAGTATCCGAGGACGATTCAGACATCGGTTCACCAGGAGTCGATGGACCACCTATTATGCCAGAGGACCCATATGCTTACATAATGGCTGCTTATGAGGTTCCACCATCGCCAGACTACATACCTGGCCCTGAGGTTCCACCGTCGCCTGACTACATACCTGGCCCTGAGGGACCACCATCACCAGACTACGTGCCTGGCCCGGAGGAGCCAGAGCAGGCACCACCCTCACCCGTTTATTTACCTTATGTACCGGAGCCGGTGTACCCGGAGTATATACCACCCGAGGATGATGTCTTTCTAGCCGAGGAACAGCCATTGCATGTTGCTACCTCACCTACTGCTGAGTCACCAGGATACATTCCCGAGTCTGATCCAGAGGAGGATCCCAAGGAGGATCCAGCTGACTACCCTGCTGATAGGGATGATGATGATGATGAGGAGGAGGAGGAGCACCCAGCTCCGGCCGACTCTGTCCCACCTGTACACCGGATGACTGCCAGGATATCTATCCGGGATGAGCCATCCATATCACTTCCTCCTAGGGAAGAGGTCGAGAGACTTCTTGCCTTAACCACCCCACCACCATCACCACTTACTCCACTATCATCTCCATTACCACAGATACCATCACCAACACCCAATAGCCCTACTCATATTGAGATTCCCGAGAGTTGTTTACCTCTTCGGAAGAGGGTGCGTTTTGCTTCTCCCACCCCTAGTCATGAGGTCGGGGAGAGTTCAGCAGCCGGTGCTGCTAGGCAGGATAGACCTACCATAGCGAGGGACGACCCTTACTCCATAGCGAGGGAGGACCTTTATGGATTTGTCGATATGGTTGATGTCCCTCCTAGATGTTCGACGTCTAGGGAGTTAGACTATGGCATTATGGATACATGGGATGATCTGGTAGGAGCCATCGATGAGATTGCACCGACCACCGTAGAGGGGGTCAATCAGAGGGTTACCGATCTTGCTACCATTGTTGAGGAGGAGACTACCAGCATGTATGGTATTATGGAGGATGCTCAAGATGACCGGTCTCAACTGAGAGGCCGAGTCAACTTGTTGTATAGGGATAGGCCTGTTCATCGTCGTTTAGCAGTAATGATAGAGAGAGAGGCTAAGATGGCTCGTGAGGCTTGGGGACTATCCATGGATTCTAGCGACTATGCACGTTCAGATGTTATGTCATTACATACTACGGTAGTGGCATAGAGTGCATTGATTTTAGAGTTACAGTCAGCAGATCACGGGAGACAGAGGGTGATCTCAGAGTTATTGGCATCAGACCACAAGAGACAGGTTCAGTTGACTAAGACATTGAGGTTGCTGAAAGGACTACAGACACAGATGGTCAAGTTTTAGAGGCAGCATATACCCGCAGAAGGTCCGTCACAGCCTGATGCACCAGGAGAGGCTGGTAGCAGTTCCTAGATTTGGTTATGTTGTAGCTATGCTATGCAGCCTGTTAAGTATTATGGGTTATTCCCAGCTAGCAGACTGTATAGATCTTTTGTTTTGTTTAGCTACCCAGTATAGGTCTTTTGTTCATGTATTATCTACCTTGTATAGCATACTAAGTGTTACAGGTATATCCCGGCTAGTATTACTTTAGGTTGTTTCTTTTGTCTTGTAACCTAAGTGTAGTAATCATCTTGTATCTGAACCGAACATGTATGTTTTTCCAAGTTATATATGAAATGGATGGATTACGTGGTATGTGCTTAATTACACATACCATTTTCCATTAAAAACAGACTTAAAAGACTAAAAACGTACCAAAGATACATTG
>BQNB010015961.1:0-72370 GCA_026074375.1 Tanacetum coccineum
CTTGTTCGAACCCCTTTGTTCGAACGCCTTGTTCGATTGCTACGTCTTTTTTTAACACTTTTCGAACCAAAAAGAAAGAACACAAAAAATCACGAGATCGTTGATTGCTAACAAGATGGTTTGAATGATATTAGATTAAACATAAACCATCTTTGAATCAAGAATCAAAAACAAACAAATAATCAAAAACAAAAACCTCTTTTTTTTCGAAATCAATAGAAAAAAAAATACAAACCAAATCAATACATCAATCTTGTAGGCTCTTGATACCAATTGTAGGATCCCTAGATCATTCCATGGAATAAGCACAAGATCAATGGCACAAAAGATTTAAACAATGAAGAACTTTTTATTGAAAGAAACAAAGAGAGGCTACAACCCTTAATATGAAAAATAAATAATGGAGAGGCTAACCTAATTTTGACTAAACTAGGTGTATTTATACTAATAAGGATTTGCCTTTGAGGGCTTTCTTTTTGGGCTTTTTACATCTTGGCCCGTATACATAATAAACATTAATTAACATTGACTTTCGAGCTAGACTTTTGTCTTGTATCTTCGAGTGACCGAAGCTTCTTTGTTCGGGTCCATTTATGTGATCCTAACAGAACCTCCTTTTAAAAAAATGATATTGTAACTATTAACCTGGAGAAACGAAGGCATCAGCATTATATTGCGAGTAAGGAATTATAAGAAGAACCCAAAGAACCCATAAATTATAAGAAGACTTGCGTGGCACAACCAAGATGAAAAGCCCTCCTTTAGTGGGACACTTACTTGAATGAGAGCAAGCTTCTGGTTTCGACCTTTGCTGACCGTGCCCATGAGTGCATCCTCTGCCTTTGAATTCAGAACCACACAACTGACGATCTCACACAAATCCTTAAACAAAACAAATGTTATTTCCTTATCAATCACACTGTATTTACTAGTTCTAGCATTTATTAAAACGCTGTGTTATAAATGTGACACTAATGTTCTATTATATGCAAGACACTCCATACCAAAAAAACAAGGAAGGAAGTGAAAATCACCTGGATTTATATGACAAATCACTCTGATTGATGCATGCTTGCCTTATTGATAAAGTAGTCGCCAGCACTTGGTGCTCGTTTATTCGACCCATCATCCTTCTCCGCTTTCGACTTCAACCCACCACCGCCAAACCCCTCTTTCCTCTCCATCGAATCATGCGCCTTTTGAACCTCCACCAACCTCTTTGGTACATTTTTCCTCGCTTCAACCTCCTTATCCTTATGCCACAACAATCTAATAGGCAAACACCTTAAAAGGTACCCATTTATTTTATTTTGGAGCCGGGTTTATTAAGAAATTAATATCATTAATGTGATAACTTTAAAGCATTAAAAGTTGATCACGTAAACATTTTTATATTATTATGTGCCATCCATACAATCTAAAACTTACTTATCTACCTTTTGAGGAGAAAATGCATATATTGCACGAAGACACTTTTTAAAACACTGCTATTAAGCTTATTAATAAGCATTCTATCAATTAACATTCAACACTCTTACTACTTATCTATTTCATAAACACTCTTTGATACGATAAATTAATCAATTTAACGTCCGACACTCAAAAACTTAACAGCTAAGCTGAGTGGTTCACCTGAACCCTACTCACCCTTGGTCTCTGTGAAATGATTTGTTGTAAGCAAGATTATTGTAACAAAAAGAAACAAAATCGTTTGGTATCCTTTTTCCGCTATAAACCTGAAAATAACAATTTTAGGTTTGGCTCTTTGCTGATAAGCAACCCAAAACTTCCCAGCTCCCCTAATTGTTTGCTCACTATGGTAAGGTTTCAATATACTAGTGTGAACCTTCACGATATTAAACTCCCAGGTTATATCAATGATTCACTTAAAAAAAACAACTCATATTGAACAAAAGAAATTTTAAAAGCCTTATTAATTCACTTAGTTCTCAATGTAAAAACCTAAAAAAACAAAATCTCAAAAACATAAATTACCTCTCAGTTCAGTGGTGGTGTGACTCTCGGAGGGGTGTCTTTTTAGAGGCTGACAGTCAGTGACATGTATTTTTATGGCAGATACTCGTTTTCTCGGCGAGTTAGCTGCTTTTTTTACCGATGTGGAAAATAATGCCTTATAGAATGTAAGCTTATGTGAAAGTTTTTCATACCCCATCCTTGGAAGTTCCTCAAAAATGGTAGCATTTGGAAAGAAATTCGTACGTTGCTTATCATTTAGTTGAAGGTCACGTCTAAGAGATGCTTCAGTAATAATTAGCTTCTTCCCATCCACTAGGGCTTGTAACTGTACTTCTCCATTGACAGTTTTTACCTTGGCAGTAGCCTAGAATTGTTCAATACATGAAGTATAGATAGTGGGATTGATCGTTAGTGCATACTTTATAGGATTTTCATTTAGAAAATCCATTATCTTCTCAAACCCTTCACTTTCAGTGGGTTTAGCCAAAAACGCGACTAAATTATGAGTATCAGCAAACTGTAGGGTCGTCATTGTGTTGGGTTTTAATGATGAATAATGAAATTGAGTTAGGGTTTGTGATTCGAGAGTATCTGATTGAATGAAATCGATTAAATGAGTGAATGAAACCCTTAATCGAAGTATTTATGAAACTATCCTTAACAGCATTAACGTTCACCCGCAGTTGTAAGTTATGCATAGCAGCATTAACTTTCCCCAGCAGCAGTAAGTTTATGCCTAGTAGCATTAACTTTGAATCACCAACATTAACTCCAATTCCATTCTAATCAGCTTTTCCATCATCAAATTAACATTTTAGCTCACAAAAACTCTCTGTCTATTTTTGATTTCTCTCAATTCTTTTTACTCACAATTCTCTCTTTCTATTTTTAAACAACTCTCTTTTTGTTTTTCAACTCACCACTTCTCTCAATTATTTTACTCACCAAATCACTCTTTTTGTTTTTACACATCTCTCTTTCTGTTTTTATTCTCACAAACTCTCTCAATTCTTTTACTCATAATTTTCACAATATTAATTATACCAGCAGTATTAAGTATAACTAACATCATCAACTTAGCAGTATTAAGTATAACTAGCAGCACTAATTATACTTAACAGCAGAACCTTTTAATGACATGAATAACAGATTAACAAACAAAGCTTCAATATATTAATACGAATACTCTAAATAGTATTAGGGTTACAAAACCTTGAAGCTATAATGATATCAAAACAAAAGATTTCTAGATTTCTGGATTATAATATCTCTATGCCCTAGGACCTCCTTTTATACACCAAGGAGTCCTAGTCGATTTACAATATATTCCTAAAACTTAGATTATTCTCAAAGATCTATTCTATAAATAACAATCCTTATCTCATAAGTAATCTTGATCTTCAAGCAATCTTTATCTTTCAGCAGTTGTAACTTTTGTACTAGCAGCATTAACTCTGAATACCAGCAGTAGTAACTTTTAGCAGTTGTAACTTATACACCAGCAACATTAACTATGTACAAGCAACATTAACTACTTAGAATATTTTCTTCAATGTTCACCAGCAATACTAACTTTACACTAGCCGTAGTAACCAAGTTACACTAGCAGTACTAACTACTTAGCATATTTTTAATTAAAGTTAGTGAACAGCACTAACTTTAGCTTAGCAGTAGTAACTTCAAGATCATCATGAAGCCTTTTAATCCTAACAATTCTCCCCTAAACTTGATATTCTCCTTTAAAATCTCAAGTTTCTTCATTAAAAGCTTCATAATCACCAGGAGGATGCTTCCAAACACTTCATTGATTCTTGAGCTGTTTTGTGAGAAGTTTAAGAAGCTGACAACACATTTCATTCCAATGATCAGCTTGCAGCTTCATATTTAGCATATCTGTGATTGTATCATGTGTAAGGGGATATCTCTTTTCTACCAGCATATGAATGTGCACATTTTCCTTCCTCAATGAATGTACTCCACATGAATCATATAGCTTCTAATCCAATACTCTGTAGTATGATTGATTTTCCATACATTATCCTCTACATGCGGTTCAAACATTGTCTTCAAGTCGCCATATAAAACTAAATCCAAGTCCTCCACTGGTCTTATTGATCCATACTTAGCTTTTACCAACTTGTACAAAGTTTCCAAGTCTTCTCTGTCGAAACTTTTAAGCATATGACTGAACACTAAGTACATCTTTGAACTTCCATCAGCCCTTATCTCACTGCCTTCTGCTCTTACTTCACTGCCTTCCACCAAATCTGTATCCATATCTACAAATGTGTTTACCCTTTTCATAGCTTTGTCAAATAACTTCTGAATATCAAAGCTTTTGTTCTTCAATTGATTGTGCTTGTATCTAGCCATGTTTTTCAGATAAGTAGACATTGTATTTCTCTTTTGAGCTTTAGTTGGTGGTTTGTTCCTCATTTCTTTTGCTCTTATTGCTGCAAAGTGTTTCTTTCTTGCTTCTAAGAGTTGTACAAAGAACTTGGACTTTTCTTTAATACTCAACTTTTCTTGTTCTTCTGCTTGTATTTGTTAAGCCATTTGATAATCAGCATCTATCATTGCTTGCACATTATCCCATGAAACAATGTTGGCTTCTTCAATTTGTTGAGCTTTTTCTTTATCAATCCTTTCTTCTTCTTCTTCTTCAGCTTGTAGCTTAAAGGCAAGTTCTTCATCAAGCATCAATTGATCTTTCTTTGATAATTTCTTCACAGGTTCTGGTTCAACCATTTTGCCTTTACCTTTATCCTGAACATTGAGTTGTGATGGTTGTTGTGAAGAAACTATTGGTGTAGGTGCTTGCTCATGTTCATGAATAACAAGCCCTTTTGCTCTGGGTCTTGTGCTCACAGCTGTAATTGTTGTGGAAGCAGTTGTTGTTGGTAATTTAGCACTTCTCAGTTCAGCAAGTGCTTTAGCTAAAGTAATCTCATCATCAGTTATAACAGTTGTTGTAGTTGTAGCAGCACTAACTGGAATTGTACTGTCAGCTTTAATAGCAACTTCACTTTCAACAACCACCTCATCACCAACTAAGTCATGTACTCCAAACATATCTGTATCAGCATCAAAATAAGTACTAACTAAGTTAATTCCTGCATCAGCATCAATATCAGCTATCCTCCCCTGTTTGGATGCATCCGCCTTACCCAAACCTTCTTCATCAGAGGATTCTACTCTTCTAGATAAACCAACCTTGTATAATCTTTTAAGCCCATGAGTTCTTGACCTATTCTTCTTTTCTAATCTCTTGACCCTCCTTTTCAAACTTATAATCTCCTTAGCTTGAGAGGTCTTAGTTTTCTCCAGATCAATAACTCTATTTTGCAAGTTGGTACATAATTCCATCAATTCCTTTAGTTTCAGTCTATCCTCATCACTTCGAGGTGTGTTAACTCCTGCGAGCAGTGAATCATTAGAAGTTTTAGATACATTCTCAAACCCAGTTTGAGCAATAGTATCCCCTATGGTTTCTTGGCGCCTGGGACCACCACCTGAACTAGTTCTTGGGGAACTTGGTTCATTAGGTGTTGCCTTGGATCGGGTATTAATGATGTTACCACTATCCTGCTCTGCTTCTAAGCTAGAAGCAGTAGTGGCAGCGCTCACCAAACTGTCATCCATCTCCTCATAGACAGCCTCATCTGCAACATTGTCTATAGGACCACTAGGCTGAGGTACCTCAGTGTCCTTTCTCTTTGGCTTCCTAGGTTTTTGTTTCTTTTGAGGTTGAGATGTTGATGGTTGAATAATGGTGTGTGTATGATGGGGATCAGTAGGATTTGCTGAACCTTCACCCATTTCTTTTTGAGCTTGTACCATCATTGTTGGAAATAAGGGTGTTTCTCTTCCAGAAAAGCCTTTCCCTACCCTTCTCATGTTTCTAAAAATCTTCTTAGTGTGAGAGGGTGTAACATAAATCCTTTTATAATTTGACATTCCTTCCAGTTGTTTCTCCAAAAACACTTATACAAATCTTGGATACATCAAGAATTTACCAGACACATTCTCCAAGTTCTTCACCATACTTTCAAAAATGTATTTTGAAAAGTTGAACTTCTGGTTTGTAGCTAAATAGATAATTGCAGAAGTCATAGTGCTACTAAATTCATTCCATGCAGTAGTCTTAGCACTTAGGCTTTGCAAAATGGTATGAATAAGGAATTTCCATTGAGGAGAAAAGAATGCCTTATAGAATGTAAGCTTCTGTGAAAGTTTTTCATACCCCATCCTTGTAAGTTCTTCAAAAATGGTAGCATTTGGCAAGCAATCCGTACCTTCCTCATCATTCAGTTAAAGGTCACGTCTAACAGATGCTTCAGTAACGATTATCTTCTTCCCATCCACTAGGGCTTGTAACTGTACTTCTCCATTGACAATTTTCACCTTGATAGTAGCCCAGAATTGTTCAATGCACAAAGTATAGATAGTGGGATTGGTCGTTAGTGCATATCTTATAGGGTTTGCATTCAGAAAATCCACTATCTGCTCAAACCCTTCACTTTCAGCGGGTTTAGACAAAAACGCGACCATATTGTGAGTATCAGCAAACTGTAGGGTCGTCATTGTGTTGGGTTTTGATGATGAATGATGAAATTGAGTTAGGGTTTGTGATTAAAGAGTATATGATTGAATGAAATCGATTAAATGAGTGAATGAAACCCTTAATCGAAGTATTTATGAAACTACCCTCAACAGCATTAACGTTCACCAGCAGTTGTAAGTTATGCCTAGCAACATTAACTTTCAACTAGCAGTAGTAAGTAACCTAACAATAGTAACTCAATAGTAAGTTAAGCCTAGCAGTATTAACTTACAACCAGCAGTAGTAAGTTATGTCTAGCAGCATTAACTTTAAATTACCAACATTAACTCTAGTTCCATTCTAATCAGCTTTTCCATCATCAAATTAAAATTTTAGCTCACAAAATCTCTCTATCTGTTTTTGCTTTCTCTCAATTCTTTTAGCTCACAATTCTCTCTGTCTGTTTTTTCTTTCTCTCAATTCTTTTAGCTCACAATTCTCTCTGTCTGTTTTTACTATATTCAACTCTCTTTCTGTTTTTCAACTCACAAATTCTCTTAATTCTTTTACTCACCAAATCACTATGTCTGTTTTTATCACACACCTCTCTTTTTGTTTTTCAACTCACAACTTCTCTTAATTCTTTTTCTCACTAAATCACTCTGTCTGTTTTTATCACACATCTCTCTTTCTGTTTTTATTCTTACCATTTTCATAATCAAGACTTTAAAGATTAAGCATTCCAATACTAGCAATCAAATATTGAAATCTACTTACATCAAATACTTTTATAAGCAAATCTGCAACATTCTTATCAGTATGAATCTTGATCATTTGAATTAGCTTCTTTTCATTGGAATATCTGATAAAGTGATGTCTAATCTCAATGTGCTTTGGTTTTGAATGGAAAACATGGTTCTTAACTATGCATATAGTACTCTCATTATCAATATAGATCTTTGTATGCATAAAGTTATACCCATAATCAAGCAATTTATTCTGAATCCAAAGCACTTGGCCACAACAACTTGAAGCAGCTACATATTCAGCTTCTATTGTGGAATTAGCAACTACAGTCTGCTTCTTGCACTGCCATGAAATCAATCTACACCCAAGAAATTGACAACCTCCTGTTGTAGACTTCCTATCCAAGCTTGATCCAGCATAACCACTATCAGTGTATGCTACCAAATCAAAAGGTGAATCTTTTGGATACCAAAGGCCCAATTTAGGTTGACCTTTTAAGTATCTAAAAATTCTTTTCACATCATGAGGATGTGATACTTTTGGGTTGACTTGGTATCTTGCACTGGCACACACTGCAAACATAATGTCAGGTCTTGAAGAACTAAGATACATCAATGAACCAATCATTGATCTATATAAATGAACATTAACGTCTTCACCATCTTCATCCTTGAGCAAAGGCTTTTGAGTTTCCAAAGGTGTGCTTGCTGTCTTGATAGCAGTAAAACCAAATTTCTTCAAAATCTCAGTCACATACTTGTCTTGACTGATAAAAATCCCATCCTCCTTTTGCTTTACTTGAAGTCCTAAGAAGAATGTAAGTTCACCCATAGAACTCATTTGAAACTTCGTATGCATCATCTTTTCAAACTCTGTGCATAATGACTTCTTTGTAGAGCCAAATATGATATCATCTACATACACTTGAACTAATAGTATATCACCTTTGTCCCTTCTGATAAACAAAGTCTTGTCTATCTTTCCTCTCTTAAACCTATTGTCTAACAAATAAGTTGACAAGGTTTCATACCAAGCTCTAGGAGCTTGGTGCAGTCCATAAAGTGCCTTTTCTGCTTTGTATACTCTGTTAGGAAAGTTTGGATCTTCAAATCCTGGTGGTTGACAAACATAGAATTCCTCTTCAATCTTACCATAAAGAAAAGCACTCTTGACATCCATCTGGTACACCATAATGTTTTTAAATGAGGCATAGGCTAAGAATAGCCTAACTGCTTTAATTCTGGCAACAGGGGTAAAAACTTCATCATAGTCAATCCCTTCTTCTTGTGTGTACCCTTGAGCAACCAACCTTGCTTTGTTTTTTTATCACAATTCCTCTTTCATCCTTCTTGTTCTTAAAGACCCATTTAGTGCCAATAGCCCTTTTTCCATTTGGTAAATCCACTAAAGTCCAAACTTCTTGTAGCTTGAATTGTAGAAGCTCTTCCTGCATAGCCTCTATCCAGCTTGGATCCTTTAATGCATGAATTACCTTTTTGGGTTCTTCTTGTGATAAAAAGCAAGAAAATAAGCAATTTTGAAAACCTTTATGGTTTGTTCTTTGCTGAACTAAACTAAACAAACCATGTTCTTCCAAATTCTTTATCATTCTTCTTGTTTGGGGTGCTGAATTCATGTCTCCATTAATTTGTTCAGCTGGATGATCTTTGTGTATTCTTGTAGTTGGAATAGGACTGACATGCATAAATGTATCCAAATTGTTCATGTCAGCCTCTACACCAACATCTTCATCATCAGCTGAATAAACAATATCTTCTAATTCAGGCATATTTAGATCATTTGGAAGTTCAATGCTTGTTTTTGCACCAACATCATTAACTTCTATGCCAACAACATTAACAGTTGAACTAACAGCATTAACATTGTTAGTGTTGTTTCCATCACTAGCAGGATTAACATTGTTAGTGTTGTTAACATTATCATTCTCTTTCTCTTGATCATTACTTGAATTACCACCTTCTTTTCCTAGTTCTTCAGTAACCTTCTTTTCATTATCTCCTGAAGGTTTGAATCCATGATTGATACATTTTAAACTACACCTTTTTATATATAATAATAATATATAATAAAATATATATATAATAAGGATAATATAACAAAATCAATAGAATCCGGGTAGTGAAGGATATTCCCGGGTCGTAGTCCCAACGAGGAGTGAATTGGAAAGTCGAGAGTCGGTTTGATATTTGATGTTTGAATGGAAAAGATTTGGATTTGGTTTTTCTAATTAAAATTCAAAAACAATAAAGGAAAACCTAAAAACGAAAGCTAGAATGATTAAATCCTAAAACGTAGACGGGAAAGTAAAAACGCGAGTAAAAAAAACTAAATTATCAAAAATTTAACCCTAAATGATTTTTTTTAAGTTAATAATCCTAAATTACTAAATTAAAAGAAATTTTAAAGAAAATCCTAAAACGAGAATGTTTAAAGTTGAAAAACGAAGAAAACGAGAACGGGGGTCGAATCCCGTTCTTTAAAAAGTGAAATTTTGCAAAAATAAACCTACGAAAGCAATTCTATTTTTCCTAGATACTATATAATAAAAGAAAATTTTCAAAAAAAGAATTATATTTTTTTTGACTTTTTTATAATTTTTTATGAATTAAAAACGATTTTAAAGAAAATAAAAGATTAAAAATAGTAAACTTAAATGAAAAATTCTAAAAAAATAAGAAAAAGTAGATTGAAGGATGCTGGTTCTATGAAAAATAAAAGCTGGAAAAGAAAGCTTATAAATAAGCTGTAAATAAGCAAAACGAGCTTATTAGCTTAAAGGGAAGAAAATGACTATAAAGATTTAATTGTGCAAGGAAATGTTGGATGAGCCAATGGAGCAAAGTGGTTAGTGTGTGTTTGTGGTGTGTCGTGTGTGCAAAGGGGGAGGTCTAGGGTTCGAGCCTGGGCCTCTCTCTTTTTATAAAAACTTTTTTTTCTTTTTTTTAAAAACTTGTAAAACACCTAAAAATAAGCTAATTTAAAAAAGGCAATATTTTTTAAACTTAGGAATAAGCTGAAAAATAAGCACAAATAGATGGGCAGAATACTATTTATCTATACTAAGGCTAGATTAGCAAAACTGTTAAGCAAAATAGTGACAAATAAGCTAATGTAAATAGGAAACAAGTAAAAGCAAGTGACTATCTAACCCTAATAAGCACACACTAACAAAAGTAAGCTAAAAAGAACAGATACATAAGCCAGAAAACTCAAAATAAGCTCTAAGCAAAAAACAGCAGACTAACAGGCCTAGGGACACTCTTTGGCTTAATTTTTTTATAAAGCACCTTAAGTAGCTAAGGGGCAAAAAAGCTTAAGAACTTATAGAGCGAGCAAGTGGCTAACTAAGAAAAACAAAGAGATCAAATTTTAAAACAAAAATAAGCAACAAAAAGGAGCTGTTGAAACAACTTGTTGCACCAGGGGACGCTTTATCAAAGAAAAAGGAGGGTAACAAGCAGGCTTGTAATAAGCTTCAAAATAAGTTCCAAACAAAAAATAAAGTTAAAACAGATGAATATTGGCTTAAAGAGAGCTAAGATTCAAAATTTTAAAAGTTAAAACACATTTAAAACATCTGTTATATGAGATTTAAAAAAGATAGTTTTTGTTAGGATCACATAAATGGACCCGAACAAAGAAGCTTCGGTCACTCGAAGATGCTGGGGGGGGGGGGTATTGAGCAGAGGGAGGATCCTAGGGCGGTCGAGGGGGGGGGGGGAAGAACAATGTGGAGGAGTTAATGTTATTATAGGGGTATATCGGGCCAAGATGTAAAAAGCCCAAAAGAAAGCCCTCAAAGGTAAATCCTAGTTAGTATAAATACACCTAGTTTAGTCAAAATTAGGTTAGCTACTTCATTATTTTTTTCTCTTAAGGGTTTGTAGCAACTCTTGTTTTCTTTCAATCAAAAGTTCTTTAATGTTTAATCTTTATCGCCATTGATCTTGTGATTTCATCCATGGAATGATCTAGGGATCCTACAGTTTTTATGACTCTAAGACTTGACACAAATTTGACAGTTTTTGTTAAAAGAAAAAGGTAACCTAAAGACAACTATTCTACTGCATTTGACAAATAAAAAGAAAACTAAAACATCACACAAAGTTGGATTTAAAAACCTAAACCACAAAAGCACTTATAACTGTTTTTTTTCAAGACAGTTTCAAAGCATCCTTAAAAAACTTAAAAACTAACTTAAATACTAAAAATATTTTTAAAACAGCTTGTAAACTACTTAAAATAGCTAACCAAAAGTGGCTAAGGTGACCCAAAGGTTTATAACCCAAACTGACCCACTTTGGGCCCTTTGCAAAACCACCCCCTTTAAAAGTGAGAACCAAATTTTTAAGCTTATAAAGATTGATTTGAGCACAGAAATGTAAAAACAGATATCAAGCATGCAAAGTTGAGCAAAAATAAGAAAATAATAACAACTAATAAGTAGACAAATAAGCAGTTTAGAAATACGCAGTTTCAAAGGCTAAAAAGACAGATTTTGCACAAATAACCAACAAGCAATAAAGTAAGACAAATAATCATAAAAACAACTAGAATAAGCAAGGTAAGCAGTAAATAAGCACAACATAAGCACTTGAATAGTGAAAATAAGCAAAAATTAAAAACGAGGACTTCGAAAGAGTCCAAGCTTTTGGCTATGTATAAGCTTTCAAAAAGCTTAAAAACACAATCCTATGGCCTCCCATGAGGCACTAAACCCAAGGCCATCCATTTTAACCTTGCTCCTTGTTGCTTTCTTCTTTTTGATATTTTTTGGATTTTTGAGTTTTCTGACAAAAAATTAAAACAAGCTTACATATAGGCTGTTAAGGACTTAATAGCTTATATGTGAGCTTAAACTAGTGTTTACAAGACAAGTTAAGTAAAGTGACCAGTTTTTTTTTAAGAAAGCAGTAAATTGCATAAAATTAAATTGCAAGAAATTTAAAGACAGAATTTAAATGACATTTAAATTAAAAGACAATATATTAAAGATGGACAAATTTTTGATATTACAAGTTGTTGCTTTTACAAAAAAAATCGACCCCTTTCTATGAACTACACTAGTCCTACTTATACTAAAGTTATCTATGTCTTGGCTCTTCTCTTGTGTGTTTCTTCTGAGTGAGGCTTCAACTCTTGTGTTTCTTCTGAGAGAGAAGCTCAAAGCAATCTTGGCCCTTAAATTTTTCTTGGTGCCAAAGGTCATGATCCTGTCCCTTGATCTTGTTGTCTTATTTGTTTGCCAATAGGGTAGTTGGGGATTTCCAAGGTGGCAAGAGCTCATGTGGGGTGTGGGGTGATGAAGAGTGACATTTTTGGCAGGTTGCAAGGTGGTAGGGGACAATGAACAGTGGTGGAGTTTTGAGCTTGGCAGGAAACAAAGATATAAAAGGGACAAGGGAGAATGTTTTGGGTTTGGGCAAGAAAAGCCCCTCAAGTTGTATATGTTAATTGCATGTGTAGTCCTTGTGGTCGTAAAGTTTTATGGGGTTGACAGGATCAGTCCCTCAGGGTATATAGGTGCTTTGCAAAAATGGTCCTTTTGTTATATAACTTTAGGGGTTTGGCAGAAATGGCCCCCTAAAGTTATATATGGCATAATTACAACTTCAGTCCTTGTAGTTTTTATCCTTGTTATACAACTTTAGGATTTGGCAAATTTGGTCCCTAAAGTTGTATTTTCTTTGACTTGATGACTTCTTGGCTTAGACTTTGTCGGGGTTGACTTTGGCTTTAATTTGACTTTGGCTTTTTCATGCTTTTTCATTCCGTGCCCGGTTTTGTCGTTTTTGCTTCGATTTTTCTTCCTTATTTGGTCGAATATCCCGTTTTCCTGCGACAATATAATGAAAAAAACAAATACAATGTATTTTTGGTACGTTTTTTGGGTCATTAATCCCATTTTAATGGTGAAAGATGTTAATTAAACATTCAGTACCCAAAATTCCCCCATACTAAGACATTGTCTTGTCCTCATGCAATGCTATGGAAGAAAGCACTTAGAAAAACTAAGAATCTCGATCCCCATGACTAATAACCTCAAAAAGTAGCTAAGTGTTCGTCCGAGGGGAAAATTTAAAGACTCATAAGTTTTGAAAAGCCCCGTCTTTACCATTTTTAAATATATACTCTTATTCCTACACATGTTTTTGTATTTTTTTATTTCAAGCAACTAACTAACTTATTTGAATTTCGTTATTTTATAACTTTTAGAGATCATAGAACAAGATGCATTTCGATCCGAGAATGCCCCAAAAAGGATAAATTCATCGTCCCCGACTTTTCACTTATTCCAAACCAAGCTTAAAACGAAATCACCGCTAAATATTAGTTAAGATGCTAACACTACTCATATTTGCAACTTGTGAACTTTTCACTCCCGACAATTATTATATCTTAGGCGTATGTGCTATTTTGAATTTCAACTATGGATCAACGTTTTGCAAAATTCTATGCTTCACGTTCCACCCGAGAATAATGAGTTTGAAGGCGAGATCATCCCATGTAGCGACTTTCGTCTCGGCACATCCCAACCTTGCGGCTAAGTGACCAGGCTTTTGACACCTCACAGAGACTAGTATCGGGACTCACGGACCTTAGGTTTCAAAAACTCTCAGATTTTCCGTATACACATAGCTTATAAAATAGAATAGTCAAAGTTCAAAAGCATATTTAAATTTAACAAAAAGAGATCTATTTATTAATTCACACTTAATATTAAACATAACATTGATGCAATTGTAACCCTCGACCTTTTAGAAGGCTACAACATCGGTTGTGAGCCGGCAAGATGCAGCAAACTTTTATCAGTCTCGGATTATTATTCTTACTATGGGCTTTCTTTAGAAGGCTGTAACATCGGTTGTGAGCCGGCAAGATGCAGCAAACTTTTATCAGCCCACAGTTTATATTTATTATATTTTTTCATTTTTCAACATATCATCATTTTTTTTATATAGAGAAGAATTCTTTTTGAAAAATTCAAGTATAAATTTAAACTAAGGCTAAAATTTTTGCTATATACTACATGAAAATTATTGATTTAAGTTTAATCTCCAAAAATAGCACGTATATTAATCAGGTTAAGAGCTTATGGGAGAAAAAACCACAAATTACATACATGAGCTCTTAAGATTTCCAAATAATCCTTGTTTAACATCCCACTCATAATTAACACTATCATTTTTCGTTCTTCGTGAATATTCGCGAATGCTTAGTCTAAAAGTTAAGGAGCAAGCTAGAGCTCAACACGCTCGATCGAGTCAAAATTTGTTCTTATTCTACCCAGCAGGAAAGTCAAAATTGTGATAAAACACTTATTTTGTTTTTGAAAATTTTTAATTTTTTTTGAAATTTTGGTGGTAAAAACGGAATTACGCGAAAACAACAGCTGCAGGCACAATCAAATCGAAGATCCCCCATACTAGAATGAAATGAAGCTGAGGATTTGAAGCTCTTGTGATCGAAGGACAAAACCGCGAGCACGAGAGGCTTCAAAAATCCGGGACAATCTTGGATAATCACAAAAACATAAGCAAACGAGAAAGGAAAGAGGAAAGCCTCTCACAACAAAAACACTTATTTATTACTACATTATATAGCTAGGATAAGCATGGGGTGTCTCCCACGAAGCGCTTGTTTAGGGTCACTAAGCTTGACCTAATCCCCGTATTCATTTGTCCTTGGAGAAGGTTTGGAGATCCGGGACAACCAATTTCGGTACGTCCCCTCCAAAGTAGTACTTAATTCGATTACCGTTCACCTTAAAGTTTGGTCCGGAGTTTTAAGATAACTCAACGGTGCCATATGGAAAGACATGGGCAATGGTGAACGGTCCGGACCAATGGGATTTCAACTTATCCGAGAACATCTTCAATCTAGAGTTAAAGAGGAGGACTTAATCACCGACGTTGAAAACGCGGTTTTTGATCTTGGCGTCATGGATCCTCTTAGTTTTCTCCTTGTAAATCAAATAATTCTCATAGGCATGATCACGAAGTTCATTTAGTTCATTGAGTTGAACTTTGCGGTGATCACCCGCGGTCGAAAGGTCAAAGTTAGCATGCTTCAAGGCCCAGTAGGCTTTGTGCTCGAGCTCAATCGGTAGATGACATGCCTTTCCGTACACGAGCTTGTATGGAGTGCACCCGATGGGTGTTTTGTAAGCTGTGCGGAAGGCCCAGAGAGCGTCATCTAATTTGTCCGACCAAGAGGCACGGTTCTCGCCCACTGTCCTTTCAAGAATTCGTTTCAAGCCACGATTGGATACCTCAACTTGCCCACTTGTTTGTGGGTGATACGCGGTGGAGAGACGATGAGTGACTCCGTATTTAAGCATGACCTTTGCAAACTGGTCATTGCAAAAATGGGTTCCGCGATCACTTATGATAGCACGAGGGGCACCGAATCGGGCGAAGAGAGATTTAAGAAATTTGCAAACAACTCGGGCGTCGTTGGTGGGGAGCGCTTTCGTTTTAAGATCGAAAGTTAGCATGTTTCAAAGCCCAATATGCTTTATGCTCTAACTCAATAGGTAAATGGCAAGACTTCCCGTATACTAACTTGTAAGGCGTACAACCAATTGGTGTCTTAAAAGCGGTACGAAATGCCCACAAAGCATCATCTAGTTTGTCAGACCACGAGGCACGGTTTTTTCCAACCGTCCTTTCTAGAATATGTTTCAAACCCTCGATTAGCAACCTCATGTGGACCGCTCGTTTAAGGGTGATAAGCGGTTAGCTAGACGAATGTGAGTGTCCCTACTTAACATTACTTTAGCTCCAAATGTTTCATTACAAAACTGGGGTCCACGTTCACTTATAAAGCTCTAGGAGTTAGAATCGGTGCCAAAAAAAGAGATTTCAAAAACTTAACTACAACACGAGCATCATTTGTGGGGAGCGCCTTTGCTTCAACCCATTTTGAAAGATAATCAACAGCAACGAGGATGTATTTATTCCCATGTGAAGACGGAAATGGTCCCATAAAATCGATACCCCATACATCGAAGATTTCACAAACTTGAATAGCGTTTTGAGGCATCTCATCTCGTTGTGAAATTTTGTCTTGTCTTTGACACGTATCACAAGATTTGATCATTGTATGGGTATCTCGATATATGGTTGGCCAAAAGAAATCGGCATCAAATACTTTTCGAGCGGTGAGATTGGCACTATGATGGCCCCTGGTGGGTCCTTCATGACAAGCTTTAAGGATATCAATAGCTTCTTGCCCATGCACACATCGTCGAATGATTTGATCCGCACAAATACGAAAAAGATAGGGATCGTCCCAGAAATAATGTTTAACGTCCTTGAAAAACTTCTTCTTTTGTTGAGTTGTCATTCCTTTGATGATAAAATTCCCTGCATGGTAATTTGCATAGTCCGCAAACCATGGGGTACTTTCACTAGAAATAACTCCAAGAGTCTATAAAGGAAAATGTTCATTTATGTCCTTGTTTTCTAACACGTCCTTATGAGAATTCTCAAGTCTAGATAAATGATCTGCCGCGAGGTTCTCACTTCCTTTTTTATCACGGATGGTGATATCAAATTCTTGTAGGAGAAGAACCCATCGGAGCAACCTCGGCTTAGCGTCTTGTTTGTTCATAAGATACTTTAAGGGACGATGTGAATCCGTATTACATTATGCTTTTGATATGCAGATATGGCCGAAACTTTTCAAAAGCATACACTACGGCAAGCATTTCCTTTTCCGTGGTAGTGTAATGAATTTGAGCTTCTGTTATTGTCTTACTAGCGAAATGTATAGGCTGAAAGTGCTTTGATCTTCGTTGTCCTAAAACCGCACCAATGGCAAAATCACTTCCATTACACATGAGTTCGAAAGGTAGGTTCCAATCTAGGACAACTAAGATCGGAGCTTCGGTAAGCTTCTTTTTAAGGGTCTGAAAAGCATCAATACAATCCTTAGAAAACACAAACGGTGTTTCCTTCTAAAAAAGGTGAGTCATTGGTCTTGCTATTTTGGAAAAGTCTTGGATGAAACGTCAGTAAAAACCCGCATGACCTAGGAAACTCCTAACACCTTTTACGGTAGTCGGGTGAGGGAGCTTAGCGATAAACATCCGACTTTAAGCACAAATCGACCAATTCCGACTTTTAAGTTTATGCCCAACATTAATTCCTTACTACACATAAAGTTGGCACTTATCCCATTTAAGAACTAATTTGTGTCTTCACACCGTTTTACAATCTTTCTAATTTAGAGGGCATGGAATCAAAAACTCTTCCCCAAAAATTGAGAAAATCATCCATAAACACTTCCATAGTTTTTTCGATCATATTATGGAATTTATGGCCTTCATACATACGTTGGAAGTACCTTGAGGCAATACCACAAACCAAATGGGCATGCGACTGTACGCGAAAGTTCCCATATGGGCATGTTGAAAGTAGTTTTCTCTGGTCTTGGGGATCTTTGGTTTTTGGAATTAACCCTGAAAATCCATCTAGAAAACAATAAAACTTATTTCCGGGTAATCTTTCTAACATTTGATCCATAAATGGTAATGGAAAATGATCTTTTCAAGTCGCTTCATTTAACTTCCTATAGTCAATACAAACTCTCCATCCGGTAACTAAACGTGTCGGAATTAATTCATTCTCTTCATTAGCAACAACGGTTATTCCTCCTTTCTTGGGAACGCAATGCACTAGACTAACCCATGGGCCTTATTATTGCTTGTCGGAGATCGGGTAAATCATGCCGGCATCAAGAAGTTTTAGGACCTCCTTTTTTATTACCTCGTGAATTTTTGGGTTAACCCGTCTTTGACTTTGAACCGTGGGTTTGTAATCATCCTCCATCAAGATTTTGTGTGTACAAAAACGAGGGTCGATACCCTTGATGTCGGTGATTTTCCAAGCAATGGCCCGTTTATGAGATTTGAGCACTTTTAAGAGAGCATTTACTTCATCATCTTTTAAAACCTGTTTTGCAATAATACGGGAGGCTAAACTTGTCGTTTTCTTCTAGTACGCATATTCTTGTGAGACGGTCCTCAACAGTAAATCTTTTAATTCTAATTCCGGAGGCTCTTCAATTGAAGATTTTGCCTTGGTAACTTCACTTTGTTTAAGGTCCATCGGAGGAAGTTGAAACGGGTCATTATTTAACAATTTTTCAATTAAGCAAATATCTCCCTCCGGATCGCAATCGGCATGATCAATTTCCGGTGAAATCGAATCGTCCTTAAGATAAGCTTCGATTTCTTCCAAAATGAATTCGGAAGTAAACGGCTCAGACGTCGGGGTGGGATTGCCACTCGAAGAATTAGAAAATCCTAGCAATTCTGGAGCATACTCCCCACAAACTGCATCAATGATGTCTATTTGGTTTACCGACTTTTCATTTGTAAAGGAGTATCTCGTAGTTTGATCCAGATTAAAAGTGACGGCTTCGTTATCAACTCTAAGGGTTATTTCTTCTCCATAAACATCAATTAAAGCACGACCGGTCCTCAAAAAGGATCTCCCAAGTATGAGAGGTACTCGAGGATCGGCTTCGAAATCAACAACAACAAAGTCGGTAGGAAAGTGGAACTTTCCCACTTTAACGTAAACGTCTTCAACGAGTCCTTTAGGATGGGTTATGGATCGATCCGCTAACTTTAAAGTCATCCGAGTCGGTGTTTGATAGAACTTTGGTAGGGAAAAGCCTTTTTCCTAAGGAATGAGGCATAAGATTTATGCTTGCGCCAAGATCGGCCAAGGCGTGACATACATCCATTCTGGAAAATTGCATAGAATAAGAAACTTGACGGGTATCTCTAAGCTTTCGGGAAGCTTTTTGAAGGTGCATCGGCCCGAGCAATTTCTCGTTAAATGGTATCCTTAGCATAATCAAGAATTTTCCTTATTCATGAGCAAACTCTTAATCGTAGGAGCAAATCTTGGCATCAAAAGTAAAGCATCCGCGAAACTTATGTCAAAATGTAAATCTTGAAACATTTGAAAAATCTTCTCTTTTTGATTCGAAGCTTTGTCACGAGACTTTTCTTGATTAAGTCGAGAAGGATATGGAATATTTGGCTTAGGTAAACTCTTTGGAACATCGGGTTTCAGAATGAGAGTGGTTTTAGGCAAAGTCTTTGGAACATCGGGTTCCAGAATAGAAATGGGGATAACCGGAGGTGGGATGTGAGCGGTATTTCCTTGGAATTTTGTTTGCTCTTTATCCGTTGTCTCCTCGGTTTCTCGTTCCACTACCTTTTTAGGAGAAGGATTAGTAGGAATCGAGGGTCCCTCGTAAGCAACACCACTTCGAGTAGTGATCGCTTTCATCTCACCACATCCGGTTGGAATTGGTATTGCTCGGAAGAGTTCCCGAAGTGAGGTCTTGGTTTTGAAACTATAAACATATCATGTTTTGAAAATTTTTTTGAAAAAGTTGTTTGTGGATTCATCATGTCCGCTCTGTTGAGATTTTATCGTGTTTTGAATTTCATTCTTAAGGTCTCCTTTCAATGAGTTGATTTGATTTTGCCTTGTTTCAAACATTTTGATCGTATATTACCTCTTGTAACTCAAAAAAATCATTTAAAAAAACTCTTGTTGAAACTTGATTATTAGGCACTTGAAAAAATGTTGGGTTTGAAATCCTGGTTTGAAAAATTCGGGGATGGATTATTTGAGCTGAAAACCTTGATTACCATGAAAATTATTTCCCCGATTAAAATTATTCCCTTGACCTTGATTTTGGCTAAACCTATTTTGACCATTGTTTTGCACCAGAGCAAAACCGGGTGGTGCCATTTGATTATTAACACGGTTCAGAGGGTTAACTTGATTGTAAGTACCCGTAGTCGCACAAAAACTAGCTTGATTGTTATCGGTAGTTGGACAATTATACCAAGAATGGGTACCACCACAAGTAACGCAAGTCTCCTCAACCACTTTAACCGGAGCGGGAGTGACAACTTTTTTAGAAACAATCTCAACTAAAGTCGAAAGTTGATTCCGAAGCTTTTCATATTCTCTCATCGACTTACTTCACTTTCCCTAGAAGTCGTATTCATCCTAGAAGCATTTGGTTTGTTTCGTGAATAACGCACTTTTGATTTGTTCTCAATTATATTCAAAGCCTCTCTAGTTGTCTTACTCAAAAGATTTCCACCCGCCGCGACATTTAAGGAGTCTTGATCGTTGTCGTTTAAACCGTTATAAAAGGTATCAACTTGAGTTAACTCCATA
This sequence comes from Tanacetum coccineum, assembly GCA_026074375.1. NCBI lineage: Eukaryota > Viridiplantae > Streptophyta > Magnoliopsida > Asterales > Asteraceae > Tanacetum > Tanacetum coccineum. The sequence continues at coordinate 20,509 of BQNB010015961.1, forward strand.
AATCCATGATGAGGACAAGCTCTAAGCATTTCCTTAAATCATTCCCACGCTTCACTAAAAGACTCATCGAATTTTTGTTCCTGTAATCGGGAATTTTATTCTTTGATTGAGTCGTTTTTCGTGGGAGGGAATATTGATTTACGAATTTGGTATCGAACGATCATCCCAAGTCAAAATGATTTAGGGAGGTTCTTTATCGTACAAGTTTTAGATAGCCCTCGGGTGAATATCGGAAACAATCATCAGCTTAATCATGTTTGGTACATTCCTAAATCGTAGAGTCGAGGTAATCCTTTTGAAACTATTGATATGAGCATGAGGATTTTCGTTCTCTAAACCGTGAAACGGGTTCGCTTGAACCAATTGTAAACAATTTTTGTTTTAATCTCGAATTGATCTGATTTAATTCTGGTATATAACAATAGCTTCTCCGTACCCTTCCGTGGGTGTACGGAGCAGCTCTTCCATTGTACGTTCCGCCATTGGTGCAACGATAGTATGAAGCTCGGGTTCGACTACGTTTGGAGCACGTCCTCTATTTTGACGTCTCGGAATGGTTACGTTTGAATTATTTGGAAAATTGGAATTTCTAGTGCGCATGCACTAAACAAACAAATGAAATGATAAAAGAAATGAGAAAAGGAAATATTTTTGTTTACCGAATAATCAACAAACTTAGGGTAACTCTCTTAAGTAAAATAAATTTTACAAAAGAGGTGCGCCTTTTTCGTAAGTGACACAAGACGGTAATTTTTTTTAATCTTTGGTTCGGGAACTTATTGATGGATAATACCTCAGTTGAAGGTATTATTTGTTGGTGTTCTTTTACCAACTTGGTTAATTTTTTTATTTCTTAATGAATTCACAAGAAAAATCAAAAAATCCGGAAGAGCAAATATTTTTGTATTTTTCTTATTTAATAATCTTCTATGTATATTAAAAAGAAAAATATTTTTTTACTTTTTGTATTTTTAATTTTTTTTAATTTTTGATTTTTGACAGTTTTGTAGAAATTTAAAACAAACTTAAGATCTAACAATCTAACAAACACAATAAGCATAAAACTACTAAAATGAGCATTAATAGAAGTTTAACAGTTAATAAAGCATATCAACAATTCAATAAGAAATCTAACGATTGTAAGAAACAATTTATTAGGACAATTTAAAATGACAAAAAGGTAAAGGATGCTGAAACCTGAAATCCTAGCGAAACAAGGATTGTTTGCTCAATAAGTGCTTATGTAAACAGCTTATAGCTTATAGCTATAAGAAAACCAAGTTCCTAATCTATCCTAACCGTTTAACTTCAAGAACTTTTTACCCAACTTGATCTTCCAGCAGTCATCCAATTCCAAGGGGGATGATCAGTTTATAAGATCAGGCCTTTTAGTAGCGTTAGAGAGATAGCTATGATGGCTTTTGTTAGTTATAGAGTCACGATGGTGTGTGATAAGAGAGCGCGCTGATCTCGCGCAATATGAAAGTCCTCTGATGTGTGACAAGTTTCTGAGATATGAGTAGAGAGAGTATAGACTGGACTTGTGGTTAAAGAATATATAATAAGAGGTTGATAGATTTTTGCAAATCACTCAGAGTGCAGTTCCACATAAAGATCTTGAAGAGATGATATAAATGGAGTGCACTGGAGTGTTGGTTACGCGATAGAATATCCATGTCGTGTAATTGAGCGAATAGAGAGAGTCAGATTACTGAGACTCTGTGTTCGATGAGAGCCTATATTCTCTTGTCTGATAATGCTTAGACGTGAAAATATGTTTTACTATAGTAAGAGCTGTGCTAAAGGTGGTTAGTGCTACGCGAGCAGGTATTCTCACGTTAGCTTGTGACGAGAAACTACTTAGTCGTATGTGTACTAGTAGATGATAGAGACAGGTAAGATGTGAGAAGATATTGCGTGTATCAGTTGTGGGCGGATGTGCGTACTGTCTTGGTATATAGTAAGAGAAAGCTCGAAGTGCTGAGTAAGGGATAGTTCTTGTCTGGTGTCCACTTCATTGTCTGTCTACTTGTGTAGTCAATGATACGCTTACTAGTATTTTGCCGCTCCATGGTGTTGTTTCGTTAGTTAAGTGGTCCAACGTACATTAGCTGTTTTTATAATTCACTGATCAAAAAATTGCAATCGCATATGCAATTTTTGGAGGGCGAGGAGAATAGTGTGAAGTAAATGTGTTAAAATGGGTTTTATCTTGGTCTTTGAATGTGTATAAAATGGTCAAATGTGAAAGTGTAGGGTGTTTAAATCTGTAAATGTGGTGTTAAATCTGTCTATTTGGGTGTTAAATCTGTCATGCTAGGACGATTAAGATAATCTAAAATGACGTTGGATCTTGCTTAATGTTAGATAGCGGATGCATTTTCTTGATGGCGGAATGTTAACTACTGCATGGCGGTTTTGGTGATTGTTGGACACCGTCTTAGGCTAATTGTAAATGGTCTGGCCCCTATAAGCAATAACCTCTTTTTGGTATATTCCAAGGACCATTTGTCTTGTTGACTCTCATACAGGCTTAGTTAACTTGTCATTGAGCCTATTCAGATATCTCTAGACATCGCCAGGACTGACCAATGTTACTTAACCCAATGTCGTGGAATATAAATGTGGAATATCTTTGTGCTAATCTGAATATCAAGGGCATGTCAAACTCAAGGCGAACATCTTTATCTAACGTTGATTATATGCTATGTTTGTCTATCTTTGTTGATATTCTTTAACAGATACGATGGCAGAAGAGAATATTCCTGCACCTGAACCTACAAGATGAGATGAACAGATCCTTCATTGCTCAGAATAGTTACAGATTGGAAACGGGAAAACCTTTCTAAGATCTCTGAAGCAAATTGCAGAAGATTCTTTATTTCCACATTTCAGTTGATATTTCAAGAACACAAACTTCGTTAGGGCATTCACTGCATCAGCAAATTCCCTTTTATCTACATTCAGCTGTTCTGGAATACTCTGACTCATGATGCAAAGACTGGGGTTTATAGCTTTCAAACTTGATGAAAAATGGTTTACTCTGAGTGCTGATCTTTTTCAAGGCTTTTTAAACTACGCAAGAATTTCCAAACATTCCTAAGTCTTTTTACAAACTATGACGCGTTGGCAATATTAGTCGTATCTCTTTGGTCTATTCCAAAGGACCATTTGTCTTGTTGACTCTCATACAGGCTTAGTTAACTTGTCATTGAGCATATCAGATAATCTCCAGACCATCGACCAAGGCTAACCAATGTTGACTTAACCCAATGTCCAGTGAATCTAATGTGGAATATCTTCGTGCTAATCTGAATATCAAGGGCATGTCAAACTCAAGGCGAACATCTTTATCTAACGTTGATTATATGCTATGTTTGTCTATCTTTGTTGATATTCTTTAACAGATACGATGGCAGAAGAGAATATTCCTGCACCTGAACCTACAAGATGAGATGAACAGATCCTTCATTGCTCAGAACAGTTACAGATTGGAAAGGGAAACCTTCTCTAAGATCTACAGAAGTGCAAGAAGAATCCTTATTCTTTTTTTTTTTCCCAACATTTCAGTTGGATATTTCAAGAACTCAAACTTGTTAGGGCCTTCACGCATCAGCAAATTCCTCTTCTATCTACATTCAGCTGTTTCTGGAATACTCTGTCTCATGATGCAAAGACTGGGGTTTATAGCTTTCAAACGTGATGAAAAATGGTTTACTCTGAGTGCTGATCTTTTTCCGTGCCAAGGCCTTAGAAGATCCACTCCTGCATGACAAACTCATCCCTAAACCGACTTGCTTTGCGAATTAGGTTAAATCTATCTAGCTTAACTGAAGCTGAAGAAGAAGCTGTTGCAAGAGAAGTTCATGCTACTCATGCAAGAATTGTGTCTGGACCAGACCTTGAGCCCATGCAAGAAGACCAGACTGGATCAAACTCTGGAAAATTACATGTGTCTCTTGCTGGACCAAAAACCTGAGTACATGGGATTGCTGAATTACTGAAGCTGAAGAAGAAGCTCATTTTTGTCTGCAAGAGAAGTTCATGCTACTCATGCAAGAATTGTGTCTGGACCAGACCCTGAGCCCATGCAAGAAGACCAGACTGGATCAAACTCTGGAAAATTACATGTGTCTCTTGCTTAGGAACAAAACCCTGAGCACATGGATGATGAATTCCTCGCGACAGCCTACCTAAAGGTTCATGAAAACCTGAAGCTCATAACAGACGAACGTGTCATCGAAGAAAATCCAGAAAGTCATTCTGGTTCTATGTCTTCCATGAAAAATTTCGATGACACTTATAACTTTGGGGATCAATTTCTTTATGACAAACCAACCGAAGATGATCAGGGAGGAAAATCTAAAAGTTATAGAGGAGTCTGATTCACCATTACCTGATCCAAGTCATCAGACAGTAACGTCCACTCCTCCAGTGATGCTCCCTTCACAGATGTCACTCTACTAAGCGGTCGTTACTGGTCATCTCCACCAATCAAACGGAATCTACAACAATCACCACATTCTCTCCCTTGAAATCACTGCCATTCATCGTCTTCAGCTAAGATTTGCAAGATTAGAGCAATAGATTTCTGAATTCAATAATATTATCACTCTTCCTAATTAAATATTCTGCAACAGTATTCACCTGTGAACCACATGCCATCATCCAACTCTCAATTGATCTTGATCGTAAGTAATAAGCATTAGTATGGATATGTGTTGTTTAAACTCCTAAAATAATACACTTGATTGATCTTCTGTAGCCTTAAATACCCGGTGATGTGTTTACCTTACAATCAGATGTGTCATTGTCTGATATACTATATACTCATACACCCGAAGTCCTAGATGTTACTATATATGTGTGCTCGCAGGCCTAGGCCATGTGATGTCTCTCGCTCTCATGTCACAGAAAGAATTCATATGAGATGTCATCTCTCATGCCTCGAGTGTCCATGATGTGTGCTATGTATAAACACAAAGAGAAAGTTGCAAATACTCGTGGCTAACCATATGACTATTTTAGTGCAAGAAGAATGAGTAATATAACACGAGTTACAACGTCTGCTCTATGAATGTCATGATAGGTCAGTTTACACATGTCAGTGGGCGTCTTGTGATCTGAGATTATGAGATTATAAGAGGTCTGTTCTGTCTCGACGCTCGGATACATATGAGAATATGTGAGTGCTCTCAGATCGGTGTGTGTAGTTGTCAGAAAATCCTTGCCAATACCATACTATACCATGCTCTTATGGAAGCTTTAATAGATGATGAAAATGCCATGGATAAGGAAGGATAGTCTGTGTAGTTGTGTGATTTGTAGATAAAGTACTCCGCACAAGAGAAGCATGATAGTGATGATGAAGAAGACGATGATGATGATGATGGCCCTTCGTACTGAATTAATTCTAGTGGATCAAGGCCAGGGTTTAGGTCATGATAAGATATATTGAAGGCTCTCGAATCTGCCACTTCTGGGTCAGCTCAGCCTCTTTGGCGTCTGGAGATGATCACCATAGAAGAGTTGTCGATATAACGCAAAACCACGGGAACGATTCTGTGAAGTGAGGCATGTATGGACTATCTGTTGAGAGATGTTTTCCTTGAACGCAAAAGTCTCAGAGATCATCTTTAATCTCTCATATTAGAGGTGATGTGAATGTGTTATCACGCTACTGAAGACACAGGAAAGAGTGTCTTCGGTGGTGGATTGACGAGGTTTTTGTGTGTTGTGTGTGTAAGAAATGGTGTAAATATATATCATATGAGATGTTCGTGTCTCGAATGTGATAACTCTAAGCAGACCAAGTGAAGTGATGTACGAAGAGCTGCTACAGTAGTCTAGTACCTGAGATAGTAGAATCTGTGTGAATTTGAACTACACCTCTCGCGGTAGCTCTAAGACGCAGAAAGGAGAGGAGCGCTTCTGATACGTGTGAGGTAGGTGCTGTTGTCTAAGATACTTTATTGTGTCAAAGACAGAGGTCTTTCTGATTCGTCTCAAAGAAGTCTCAAGGGTATTTCATTGTCTTACTCCTGCTAACAAGAGGTTGTTGACATCAATGGAATAGCTCTCAAGGGAAAGCAAGAAAATAAGCAAGACGACAAACCTGGAACCTGATGGCTCAAATGAAGGAACTGGTAACACATACTATGGGTTCCTGATGACGTCCACAGTCATATTAGAGCCTCAAGTGAAGGAAATGGATCCCAAGCAGGGGTTCCTGATGAGGAAAAAAGCTAATTCTTTAGTGGGAAGCAATGTGGTCAGTGAACATTTAGACAGAGTCGATAATGCTGGGGATGATATGAGGGGAAGACTAAGCCTGATCCTGGAATGAAATATATAAGTAAAAGATGAACAGGAAAAAACTAAATAGGAATACGAGTTGAAATCCATGGTCACTGTTCCTATCCAACAAGTTTCTTCCTCTATTCCTTTACTGATTACTTCAGTCATCGATCTCTCATCTCCTATACACAGTATCTCCTCCCTGTTCAACGAATCATTCATTAAACTTTTTCACCAACCAACATCCGCAATACAGCAGAGCAGTTCAGTTCTTGTAAATGGTCAAGTGCACACTCCTGTGCAAATCAGTTCAGGACCTCGCCTTCTTTAATGACTCTGGATACAATCCAGTTCAGGACTCGTGCAAAAACTCAGTTTCTCCAACACTCATATGTGTTCCTCCATCCAATAAGGAACTATGAGATCCTGTTGTAAACCTTGTTTAATGAGTACTATAATCTTCAACACGAAACTGTTTCCACAGATTCCGGTAGATATTGTTGCTTCAAGAGATGTGATCCAGTTGGTTCACCTTCATCAACTACCATATGATGAAGATGAACAATCTACTTGTACTTCAACCATACAAAATCAGGAATTCAATCTAAGTCACTCATCAAGGTCGTTGAAGAATAATTCATATGGACATCAAAAATGCATAATTGAATAATGCACCCTCCTTCATAAACATTTCTTCAAACTCTAGTTTTGAATGAAACTGTAATTGACAAAGGGGGTTTCATTCCATTAAATTTGCATCTCTTATTCAAACTGTTTAATACTATCACTAGGTTTGACAAAGAATCACTGGTTGTAGAGGAACGTTATTGGCTGTCCTTCTCGTCATTTCAACATAAAAGTCAACTACAAGAAAACATGCCATTTGGAGCTAATTTGACGCAAATGAAAATCTAACTCCATTCGGTCGTGAAACTTTATGGTTGAGACTCTACTACTCAACGATAGTTTTTGATTTCTGACCAATTTTGTTCAGGGACCCGTGCCTCAATTGATGGCTCTGATCATAGCAGTTCGGACCCGGTGCTTCATGAAATGTGTCTGATCACAACTGGTCAGTCTCGCACACATTGACAAGAGATGTCTGTGAAAATGTCTTTCAGGCTTCGTTTCCTAAGGACAAAGGCGTCAGATGTATGGACAACTCTGACCCCGTGCCCCAAAAAACAAAATGATGTTCCTACAGTCAGAGAAGACAGATTCGTCACAACAGGGTTGGAATTTCTCTTTAGATATTTTATTAAATCATTCTTGAAGAATATTACAATCCAACATAGGTCGGGATGAAGGAAAACATACAATACTCAAGCACGAATGCATAGTTTCAAGAGATAAAATTTATCAATCCTTTTTGTACACAGATACAAGAAATTGGTGAGTCTTCCTCACGCAACATTGATAATACCGATGTGCATTCATTTCAACCACAAAGTCGTGTGGATTACGATGGTACCAGATGATTAATACATTAGAACAAGGTGTGGAATCCAACCTCGCCTGTTCAAACAAGGACGACAGCTTGGTCGCAGATCCTGGAAATGTGTATGTTCGCGCTCACGGTGCGTATTGTTGAACCGAAGAACATTTACGGGAGGCAGGCAATGGGCTGATTCTTGCATGGATTGAAAGCAATGCAGGATGAACTTCATCAGTTCGACAGACTAAACGTCTGGGAACTCATCGACAAACCATTTGGCAAGATGGTTATTAAGCTAAAGTGGTTATGGAAGAACAAAAAGGATGAAGATCAGACTGTAATTCGCAACAAAGCACGACTTGTTGCTAAAGGTTATGCTCAGGAAGAGGGTATTTGATTTGGAAGGGGGGGGGGGGGGGGGGGGGTAAATCATTTGCTCAGTTGCTCGCTTAGAAGCAGTTCGGATTTTTGTTGCCCACACAGCACACAAGTCTTTTCCAATCTATCAGATGGACGTGAAAATAGCATTTCTTAATGGTCCACTGAAGGAAGAGGTTTACGTTGCTCAGCCTTAAGGGTTCGTTGATCCAGATCATCCAGAAAAAGTCTACCTTCTAAGGAAAGATTTGTATGGATTAAAGCAAGCTCCAAGAGCCTGGTACGATGAACTATCAAACTTCCTGATGTCCAAAGGCTTTACTAAAGGTACAATTGACCCAACTTTATTCAAGATAAAATACGGGGAGGATATTCTACTTGTGCAGATTTACGTTGATGACATAATTTTTGGATCGACAAATCCTAAATATTCAAAACGATTTGAAAAATTAATGCACAGTAGATTTGAAATGTCCTTAATGGGGAGATGAAATTCTTTTTAGGACTTCAGATCCACCAGTCCCCAAAAGGTATTTTTATCAATCAGGCCAAGTACGCTTTAGAAATTCTGAAAAAGCATAATATGGACAATTGTCACTCCATTGGTACACCATTGGCTACAAAACCCAAACTAGATGTAGATTTGAGTGGAGAACCCGTAGACCAATCTGATTATCGTAGTAAAATCGGGTCACTCATGTACTTGACATCTAGTAGACCAGACTTAGTGCAAGCAGTATGCTATTGTGCACGTTATCAAGCACGACCAACTCAAAAGCACCTCAAGGAGGTTAAAAGAATCTTTAAATACCTAAAGGGTACCATTAACATGGGACTCTGGTATCCAAAGGATTCTGGCTTTGAACTAACAGCATTTTCAGACGCTGATCATGCCGGATGCCTTGATACTCGGAAAAGCACTTCTGGAGGGATACAGTTCCTTGGTGATAAACTTGTAAGCTGGATGTCAAAGAAACAAAACTGCACTGCAATGTCTTCAGCAGAGGCAGAGTAGCGTATCTGCAAGTTGTGCTCAAGTAATGGTGGGAGTAGGACACAACTTCAAGATTATGGATTCAACTATAACACATACCGTTGTACTGCGACCTCAGTCAGCCAAAGCATATCATGCAACCTCGTACAACATTCCACAACAAGCACCTCCAACTCTTATCATTTCATAAAGGAACAGGTTGAAAACAGTATAATTGAATTGTATTTTGTCAGAACTGAATACCAATTAGCTGACATGTTTACAGAAACCTCATAGAGGATCAGGTTTAAGTATCTTGTCAGAAGGATTGGTATGAGATGTTTGACTCCAGCTGAACTGGAGGTTCTGACAAATGAGTCTGCTTGATATCATCATCAAACATCACCATGTACATATTTTTGAGAAAAGAAAAAATACAAAAATATAAAACTTTAAAAAGAAAATACAAAATCAGAAAAACATAAAATTTCCAAAAAGAATCTTCTCGACATGTCTCTTGGAATCGATAACATTTACGTGCTTAGAAATGTCGATTAACATTGACACGGGTGTGTAAATGAAGTTCGAGCGAGAGTTGCAAATAGTTTCAAAACATGTCATTTCTAATTTTCTAGATGCTTATGTTGCAAATGTCAGTACATAACCCAACTTACAAATAAAGGGAAGGTTAATAAATATCCTCACAACGAGAAAATTAACGTTTCTCGGTCTTGAGCTGTTCTTACAAGACATTCAATGTTTTTAGCTCAAGAAAAAGGATAGTGTACGTTTCAGTGCGCTTACCCTCAACGTTAGAAGAGAAGTCCTCTAACATCTGGTTTTTCAAAAAGTTGAACACAATTTTTCAAGAATTTCTCGATGACAATTCATAATCTTTCAAAATTGTGTGTTCAACACTCCAACCCTCACAATGTTTTCAAAAGACAACAATTCTCAATTGTCCTATTTTTGAGGGGAGTTTTTTCGAAAAACAACCGTTTAATTTTCTTGATACATCATCAATGACCATTATTATGTATTCAAAACATTATCAAAATATTCCAAACCATTCATGCTGATAATATTTTCTCCCACAGATTTTTCAAGACATATTTTAATCACAAGGTATTTTAAAAACTAAGTGTTTATTATTTAAAATAAGAGGAGAAAATGTAATTAAAATATGATCTATTCGACTCAATGTGTTGAAGAAAAGGTTTTATGGTTCGATCTTATACCCAACAACATTTTAATTTCACGACGATTACTGAAGTCACAAGTGGTTAGGTTAGGAATCAAACTATGATCCAACCAGAAACAGGATGATCTACCCAAAGGATAATCCAAAGTTAGAATAGCAAGTCCTTAGGAAATGATTGGAGATGAATGTATATGGGAATAAAGCTGACTAAGATTTTAGCTAACATGGAACAATCACACAAGGTGTTATTTTTCTTCAGAAATGACACCTGCTAATGATTGTTCGAAAGAACCATCGTTTGGAATCAACACCGTGGTTAAATCTATGGGAGTATGAGCAACAAAAATCTGTAGCTTCCCAGCAACTTTTGCAATGTCATACATAACATTAGTATGATAATCATTCTTAATTTGTTTCATACCTGATAATGCGTAGTTTGGTGGCAACATGTAGTAAAGAGTAGTGAATTTTCTTGGTATTTTCCATTTTAGATAGCTAACCATATCTTCAAAACCCATTTGTGGAACGTAAATATTCAGTAATGAACCATGTTGGTAGGTTAGGGGGTTAAGTTTAAATTCTCCGTTGTGGTTTACATCGAACTCGAAAGTAGTGTTTGATGAAGTGGACATCTTTGGAATGTAAGAAATGTTGACTGAAATGAATTATTTGAAAATATGTAGTTGTATACTGGTATATATATATATATATATAATAATTGCGAATGGTAAAGTTGAACTCATCATATTGTTTATTGTTATACACCAGAACAAGGATATTTCATGCTACAAACAATTATTAAAAAATGTTTCTTATTAACTAGTCAAATAACTTTTTTGCACAAGAGGGTTTTCCTTGATTCTCTCTTTTGTTTGTCTCATCACGAAACAGCTCTGCAACGACGAGTGGGGATAGCTCCACCCGAGACACGTACACATGTAGTCGGTTATGATGAGTATACATGAGTATCGTGTCCCGCTTTTGTATAGCATCTTCGAATGGTACAAGACCTGAATCAAGACTACAATTAGGTTTCTTTATATAAAGAAACGTTGTGGAGTTTTTATCGTAACCCACACAGTTGGTTAAAATTAATTTAACTTGATTTGCTGAGAAGGTGTCGATATCTACCGGATCAATGGTAGCAATCATCTCATCAACAAATTCTCTGTTAGGTGGACTAGTGAACCTTCCATAATGGTGTAGTAGGACCTTAAATGTCATTGTTTGAAAATAAGTTGAATTAATGAATTAGTTTAATGTTGTTGATGAAGTTGAACCACAATGTATGTGGTTTATATAGTGTTTACTGTTTTTCAATCATGACAATAAATGGCGTTTAATGCTAAGTGATGCATCTAGTGTCAGTGACTTGTCAAGTCAAGTATATATTTCTAGTGATTGTGTTGTCCAATATAACATTGGTTTGTCATATATATATGATAAATCGCGTACAATGCTACGTGATCCACTTAGTGTCAGGGACTTGTCAAGTCAATGTTTCTATTATGTGATTTACCTGTCCAACTTTTCATTGATTTGTCAAATTCATGCCATAAATTGTCTACAATAATAATTTGTATACTGGTGTCTGTGACATGTCTAGTCATTGGTTTGTCATAAACATGTTTGTAGTTACTGTTCAATTTGTATAAATTGCAGTAGATATTATTGTTATTACCCCTTTAATTGTGTTGATTACAATATTTATAGATACAATATTTAATTAGTAATGCAGTGTTTATTGTATGTACATAAATAGTTTAATTGAAATTCAAATATATTACATCATTAAAATCACACATTAAAATTTTACAACAAAGCAACAGAAAGCATAATAAGATACAATTATCTAGAACTGAAACGTGTTAAACCAATTGTCTGAACCATTCGTGTTTATATCATCTAGATGTTGCGCATCATACTGCTAAGAGTTGTATTGTTCATACATTTGAGATGAATTTGTGTGATGTCCATTGTATGGTTGAGCGAAATGTTGGTCGTAAGGTTGCGATGGGTACGGTGTTTCACAGTAAGGTTGTGATGGGTATGTGGTGTCACCGTATTGTTGTGATGTGTAATGGTTAATATTTTGGAAAGTGTTGTCATACTGTTGAGTTGGGTTGTTGAAAGATGGTTGGTTGTTTTGTGTAAATTGTTGATCATTGTGTGTACGTATGTTGACAGGCGGTTGAACGACAAAGGGTTGACCGCATTGATCACGCCTGTGTCCCGTTTGTGTGCATCTGGTACAACGTATAATTCTTGGCTCCTCTCCTTGCGATTGTATACGGTTTGTATTTTTAGGACGTCCAGGTTGTGGGTTGTCCATGCGAGGAGGAATAGCTTTTTGAAGATACTCTAGAAATTCCTATTGTTTCATATTTCCAAGGGAATGAATTGACTCAGAATAAGTGGCTTGATATTTTGGTTTTTTAAACCAATCTGCTACATAATGCACACAATCCGTCAAACCCAAAAACCGTGTTATAGCTATTACGTGACCACACGGAAGCCCTGAAAGTTGCCATTTACGACATCCACAAATGCCTGTTTGTAAGTTGACTTCACGAATGTACTGACCGTCAGAAACTTCGTATTGATATGCGTTAACACCTTTAACAACCCATGTCGCACTTTTCATCTTTTTTTTGCCACTTTGTTTGCTGCCCAATCTGTTATTTCGTACGTCATATTTGCTACAATAGTAGATAAACAAGAATGAATATAGAAGTTGTTATCAACGAAAAAATAGTTGTATATTATGTTTTCAAAGAATAATACCTGCCAGTTGTCGACGTTTATAGTACCATTCTTGCACCATCGCACGGTACGTCTCCGCTAACTTTAACACGGGCTCTTTTCTATATATTACACTACAAGCATTGACAGACTCCACACTATTTGATGTCATATAATTGTAACGCACTAGAGGGCAATGCGCTCGTGACCATCTTTGAGGACCAGCTCTACAAAGCTTTTCATGTGCATCAGGCTGAACAATTTGTAGTGTGTTCATGTTCGTTGCATAGTCTTCTCGTGTATATGCCTTGCATATTTTCCAGAATAAACCTTTTCTTTTTTTGTTTTTCAATCCTAGGTTCATCATAAGATGACGACAACATACAGCATGAAAGGCTAAAGGGAATTCTTTTTCTACTGCCAAAGCTATAGCAGCATGCCTATCAGATATGAATAACAAATTAGGATTATCACCAATGCATTCTTGCAGTCCGGACATCCCTCCTATGCCAACTATGGACCTGTTTCCCCTTTGATATACCAAATGCAATTGGCACAATCGATTGTTTCCTAACCATGGCCACAGTACCAGACTTGTTCCCCTTGTATATGACCCTTTAAATGCGCGCATAGCGATCATAAGCACCGAGCGTAGATAATTGAGGAACGTACAAATCTGTAATAAAAGATTATAAACATACTTTTATGATGTAATAGAATTATATTATTTAGATTTTGTGAGCAACACTTACCGAAGCACCAATGGCAATGAATAACATCTCGAAAACTCCGTTATCGTCTGTTTTGATACGTGTTACTGTCCCTTGATTTTTTTCTAGGTTATTGGTATGTGCTAAATTACACATACCATTCTCCTAATAAAACGAGCCTAAATGACCAAAAACAGACAAAAACTGCCTAATATATGTTTGTTTTGCAATTGTATTGTGCAAGAAACGGATATTCAAGAAAGGACGATAAAGCAAGCAAAAATGGACAAAACCGAGCACGGAATGGAAAAGACAAAGTCAAATCAAAGACAAAGTCAAATCGAAGCCAAAGTAAGTCAAAGTCAGAAAGTCAACCCTGACAAAGTCAAAAGTCAACCAAGTGAAGAAAAAACAACTTGAGGGACTAAAATTGCCAAACCTCAAGTTGTATTACAAGAATGAAAAGACAAGGGCTGAAATTGGAAATTGAGTGGAGTATAACTTGAGGGGCCAAAGCTGCCAACTTACCCAAAACCATTTTTCCCGCCCAACAGAACCCAAGAACCAATCACGGGTTCTCTTCTCCCCTTTTACCCTGCAACCATGAAAAATTCAGAGGATAAAACCTTCCCCCCTCCTCCACTATCTCCCCCAGCTTTATAATTGCCATGTTGGCAATCCTTCACCACTTTCCAAGCTTTTCGATGGCTGTGATTGACTCAAAAGAAGCACAAAAGAAATTAAAGGCTGGGATTTGTTTTAGAATCACCTCACACAACAAGCACACTTGGGTTTTTGTCTCTACAAAGAAACACAGAAGAAAGCACAGCTGGAAGACCCAAGGAGGAAGTTTTTAGTATAAATAGGGCCATTGTAACCCAAGAAAAAAAATGGATTTTTCTTAGTTAAATTTTAGCTTATTTTTATGCAATTTTACTCTTCCAAGTCTTGTAACTTTAATTTTCGTCTTAATGCAAATTTGGAGTTTTTAAGTCAATTCTTGAATCTCTGTATTTCCTTTGTTAAAAGCTTTACTTAATATGTTTTAAGTCTTATAAAATCATATAAGTCATTTGTCTTAACTCAAATACTAAGAATTTAAGTAAAGTCACAAAAAAATTCCTCACTCAAATATACCACAGCTTATGGATATAAGCCAGTTATGGATAGGTGATGGACTCCCACTAGCTGTTTTATTACCAAACTAGAGCTTGTAGACTCTTTGTTTAACCCTGTTTTGAGCAAGGGAGTTGTAAGTCTCTCTTTTTCTTATTTTTTTATTTACTGTAGAACAGCTTATAGTGCTTATTTGTTACCTATATTTGCTTATTTATGCTTTATCATGATGTTTATTGCATTATCTTGCTTAGTAGTTAGTTTAAAGTGATTGCTGCAAATTTCTTAGTGCAGTACTGTTAGTTATGAGTTATACTGTTAGATGATTCAGGCTTGTTTAAGAGCTTATCTTGATGAAATCTGCTTATAGTGTCTTATTTTGTTTATTTGATTAATCTGATTTTTAAATCAGTTAAAATAAAAAAGAAAAAAAGAAATTGATTTGTGACTACTTTAAGGGGTGTTTATTCGAAACAAGCAGTACTAACCCATACGTTTAGTTACTGCTGTTCTCTTTTGGGATTTAAAGCTAGCTAGTACTAACTTAAAGCATAGCCGTACTAACTCCAAGTCGTACTCGTCGTTAATACTCTTTGTATGTCAGTTCATTTTGCCGTATTAAACTATTTATTTTCTGCTTATTTAAGATTGTGCTTAGCTTTTTAGAGTAAGATTAAGCCACTTTCGTTATGTCTTTGTAGAGCTTATTTAGTTTTATTTGCCTTTTAAAAGTAATTTTAAGAGTTTATCAGTTTTTAGTTTGGAGCTCTATTTGTCATTCTAGTTTATTCTAGTTGCTTATTCTTAATGCCTTAGTGCTTATTAGGGATAGTTAAATATTTGTTTTAGCTTATTTGCTTATTTCTTATTTCATTCTGTTTTTATTCAAGCCAGCAGTACTAAATCTAAACCAGCAGCACTAGCTCAAAGCTGGCAGTACTAACTCTAAGTTAGTACTGCTGAGTTTCTCTTGCTTAATTTAGCTTAATTGCTTGTTGAATTTGCTTATTTAGGGTTAGTTTAGCTTATTAGATTTGTCTAGGCTCTAGGCCTGTTCTAGCTTATTTACCTTGCTTATTTTTGTTTGCATTTGCTTATTAGGTTTAGTGCCAACTTGTCTGTTCCATATTCCATTAGCTTATTTGAGATCAAATGCTTAAGCTGTTTAGCATTTTTCTAACTTTGGTCTAATTTTTGCATAATTTAGTAGTTTTTCTAGCTTGCGTTTTTACATTCCCGTCTCATTTTAGGTTTAAATCTTTAATAGCTTTTGTTGTTAGGTTTTCCTTAATTGTTGTTGCATTTTATTTAGAAAAATCAAATCAAAATCTTTGTCATTCAAACATCGATTATCAATTCGTCATTCGATTTTCCATTCAAGCCTCGTTGGGACATAACGACCCAGAAATATTCTATACTACTTCCGGTTTCATTGATTTTGTGGATTTTGATCTTTGTTATATATTTATATTTATCTATATATAAAAAGGAATAAGATTCCGCGAGTCAGTTATAACAATAATACGGGAGCATTTCAAATGCTTCGTATGGTGACCTCCACCTGTTGTATACCGTCGTGCTTCCCTTTCATTGCTTGTTGATAAGAAATATGTATTTTATATTCTGATAGAATATCTTGTTGTATATCTTTCCCTCTTAAAACCCGTGACCTATCTTGTAATTTTGGAGTAAGAGGGTGACCAATGACTTTTTTGTTTGCATTTTGATGGTTAGGATATGTTTGAGTCTTGGAACAAGTGTGAACATCATTAAGATATGTAATGTAATATTTCTTTGTATTATCCCACAGGGTCGCCCGAAGATACCAATCACATTTAGTAAAATGATAGCATTTTAAGTAACATCTTTCTGGGTCTGATCTGTGTGTTAAAAATTGGAAACCTTCGCTTAAAGCTTTCAACCTAACAGCCAAGATCAAAGATTCTTTATTGTTAAAAATCATACCCTTTTCAACTTCTGATTGTTTACTATACTGCTTTGAAATATTAGGTTTTGCCTTGTAAACTGGTGTCTCCGGAATGTCAGGCTCAAATGACATGAACTTTTGCCATTTATGGATTTTGTTTTGGGGGTTTTTATTAACCACATCATCTGTGTTTATATTGTTGATCTGAATCAAATGAGGATACGGATTTGAAAAATGTGGCTCATTTTGCAAGTTGTAGAGAGTCGTTGATATGAAAATCATTTTGGCCTAAATCAAAAGATATACCATTGTTTAAAAAAGACATTTTGTTATAACTATTATTCAAATGAGATGATGGTATTTCTTGATTAGATGGGCCTTTGTTTTCTAAAGTTGGTGATTCAAAAAAATTAAAGAACATATTTTTTGATTGTTTTTCTGTTTGAAAATAAACAAATGTGCAAATTCATCATTGGAGTTACAAGCACACCCAACAAATAAAAAATTGTACCTCAGATGGTTGTGATCATCACAGCAAAGTCAAATGACGAGAGCTTAAACGATAAGTTTATCAACAACATTTGCTTCCACTTGAATTTCTGCATCACCATTTCATGTATCTTGAGTATGTCAAACTCTTCTGCAACGTATGACCTCGTAGGGTTTTCATTAAAAATGAAATTAAGCACTGAAGTTTTTAATATTTGACGAACATTTTTTCTAAAGGTTGAGTTTAGGATGTTATGAATACATATTCGTTTCAAGAATTATATATCAACCTTAAAAAATGTAGATCGCGCAAAGTTAAGCGTAATATACTCAATGTTAGAGAGTTGTCCTATCAACGCTTTTAAATAAAAGTTAAAAAATATAGATCGCGCAAAGTTAAGCGTGATATACTTAATGTCAGAGAGTTGTCCTATCAACGCTTTTAAATAAAAGTTAAAAAATGTAGATCGCGCAAAGTTAAGCGTGATATACTTAATGTCAGAGAGTTGTCCTATCAACGCTTTTAAATAAAAGTTAAAAAATGTAGATCGCGCAAAGTTAAGCGTGATATACTTAATGTCAGAGAGTTGTCCTATCAACGCTTTTAAATAAAAGTTAAAAAATGTAGATCGCTCAAAGTTAAGCGTGATCTACTCAATGTCAGAGAGTTGTCCTATCAATGCTTTTAAATATTATATGTAATGCTGTATTTATACCCAGTAAAATTAATCTTAGAGCCATAACTAGTAAAATTTCTAAACAATGTCTGACAATATACCATTTGATATTCAATTGGCTATCATGAATAGACTTCCAGTGAAATCTTTACTCCAATTTTGTTCAGTTTCAAAGTCATGGAAGTATTCCATAGACTGTTTCGACTTTGTTCGTGGATACGGTTTTCGTGAGAGCAATAATTGTTGTTTATATTTAACCTTTAACCAAAATTATGAAGGTTTTATATGCTCGGTAGATGATAATTTAGCACTCTCACCTGTCGTTTCCAATTAAAAATTTTTCAATCTTACACCATTTGCTACATGTGAAGGTGTATGGTGTTTTTCATATGGGGAAAACTCAATGCTTTTAATTTGGAACCCATCACTTAAAAGATCGGTCCGTATTTTAGTGATGAATTACTTGTTAGAACCTGACTCACCAAAAATGTTATTTGGTTTTGGTGTCCATCCTGTCACGCTAGACCCAACAGTTTTGAAGATAAATTATCCCTATTATGGTCAAGGTCCATGGTATGTGTCAGTGTTTACATTAAGTTCTAGAACTTGGTATAAACTAGAGAGTTACTGTTTGCCACGTGAATCTATAAGAATTAAACGGTCAGGTCAAGCCGTTGTTGGTGGAAAAATATTTTGGGTTGGTTCAGAGAAGTTTTATGGTGATGATGGTATTTCATACAAACTTTACATGTTAGTTTCATTTGATTTGATTACTCACCAATTTCAGGTAATAGACATGCCTGAAGAGATGCTAGTCGGCCAATATTTACCACCTTACTATATTTCCCAGCTTGGAGACTGTATTATAATATCTAGTAGTTTTAAGTTTGTTGACTTTAGTATTATATATGCATGGGAGCTACAAGTTGATGATGGTGAAGTTTCATGGTACAGAAAACTATTCACCCTTCCATACCCAATTGAGCATGATCTTAAATTAATTGGATTTACTAAAGATAAGCAACCAATAGTTGAAGCTTCATTTGTCCAACAACTGCACCAGTCGCTACAAGTGTTCAATCCAACCTTTCAAATTTTTCAAAACCTTGTTGTCGAATCTAACCATGGATCTATTTCATTGGCCCTACAAGGAATCACTAATTCTTCTTACTGTTTAATAACTAGCGTAGGTTGTTTTATCTATTTAATTTTTAAATTAACATGCATTGTCTAAGTGTTTTGTTTGTAATGTATTTTTAAATTATGTATTTTATTTTAATGTTATCACGTGTAATTTGAAGTTATAGACAGTAAACTTTACTATGCATGTCCACGATCTAAGGTGAACAACCACTTGATTTTTGGTGTTTTCTATATTAATCTTTTTATTTTGTAACTATTAATTTATTTACTATATTACTATGCATGTCCACAGAGTTTCGACGATGAAGAAAAGCTCACTGAAAAAGCGGGGATCTTTAGTGGGCTTGATGTATTTGGGGACGTCAATGCTGCTGTAATTGACCACTTAGATGAACTTTCATTCATTGTCATGGTAGAACCTTACAGTAAGTCATATCATTCATCCAGAAAGTATTAATAAACTACTTTTTTTGTTCCTTCGATGCCATGTGAATAGTATAACTAAATCCAATATGATTGGCGAACAAAAAAAGCCTACAACTTTTGGGCAACAGGACACTGGTTTGCGACAGTTAAGTATTTAGAGAGGCTGCTATGAATGCAATTAACCAAGTGGTATAGACAGTATCTCAGGTGAGAAGTATCAAGTATATATAACTGGTATATAACATTGTTTTGGTCTTCGAAACTTGAGATAGCTCACTTCTAGTCTTTGAATAAATTTGACAACTGTTTGCTACAGCATCAGTCTTTATTTTGGGTAGAATATGTCTGTTATATATTTAAGTTTAGTTTGCTTCATATTGATAACAGTAGACTATGATTAGTTGATTTTGTTTCAGTGGGGTGCCTCAAGTAAAAACAGGGCATTTTTGTTAGTAGATGAAACCGGCCATGTCAGGTTGGGTTGATTGCCAAAAGCCCAAAACCATATTATCACACTGAAAAATTAAATCTTTGAATAAAAATGATTTATGATGTAAACATTAAAAACACTATAAGCAACTTTTAAACCAATTGACGTTCGCCGATAGGCTATATTTTTTATCTACTGGTTATAATCGTAAGCCAAATCGACCCATTCATTAGTGTACGGGTCAAAGATCATGACCTAGCATGTGCGAAAGGTTGAGGTTAGTTCTATGATACTTTTTGCATTCAAATAATGTCCAGAAGTTGCACTTGTAGATGCTGCAAAATGGACGGGTTCGGGTAAATAAATTGAATGGATCGGGTGGTTGACCCAAAACACTTTTTGTCCAAAAAAAAGTTTGTTCAAAGGACCCACACCCTCCACACGCGCAGGACTCTACATATTCATAAGAAACAAATCGAAATTTCTAGGCCTAATATATAGTACTGAAGCACACATTGTTGCACACAATATAGCCTTTTAGGTTGTGATTCTTTCTGTCTTGGAGGATGCACCAATTGATGCATTGAAAACGTACCATATTATGGAGATAATTTGATTCAAGGAGAGAAGAAAATATGGAGTGGCGTTTCACTTGCAGAATGTTCAAAATGTGAACTTGTCGAATCATGTATGCTGGTCCTTTTCCTGATCACCCCACTCTTTGACGTTGCTATGATGTTATTGCTGGTCAACCAGGTATCGCTCTTGCTGCTGTGACTTGTGAACCAGGTAGTCTCTTGACAAAAAAAATAATTATATATAATACATGGCTATTTTGACCCATCGACTTATGGATGGATGAATTCATGTTAAGTTATATCTCCATTGGGAAAATCTGGTTGATTAAAAGAGTTCACTTAGAACAAAACGGGTCTGAACTCTGAAACTGGCCAAAAGTCTCCCTGTAGCTTTAATGCATCAAACTTCATAATTCATTTCATTAATAAAATTGGGATTACTGATATAAAAATACAGTTTTCTTAATCATAGTCACACTAATTGTCTATCAAATTGTAGAAATTTTGACAAAAAAATGTTTCCGGTTGACCCTTATGAAGCCTGTTCCAGCCCTATCCCACTCTACTCAACCTGCACATTTTTTCACCTCTATAGTGTACAATGTTTTTACGTCGATATTCTAAACCTAGGATTGAACATGCTTCTGGTCAGATTTTTTATATCTAAAGATGGAGTTGCACGAAATGTTGCAGCAAAGAATAAAAGATATGTTACATCTCTTTTTTGTATGAAACTTCATTTGATCTCACTAGAGTTATGAGGGACTCCATTAGCTTAGAATGTACAGGTGTACTTCAATACTTCTACACTCAAGGTTCAACATGTGAAAGATATGTTGATCACCCCACACTTTGCGGTCGTTGCTATGATGTTATTGCTGGCCAACCACCTTGTGTTCTTTCAGTTGTCATTTAAGCTTTAGGTAATGTCTTGAAAAATATAAATTCGTATTATCCAGGTTATGTTTTATCTTTAATGGGCCAAACTGGTAAACTAGAAAAGTTGCTTAAAACAAAATGGGCTGCAATTGGTCGAAAGTCTACCAAACTGTATTACATGGAACTTCATAGATCAGTTTTTCAATTTCTCAATGTACTAATTGTTAATCAAAGGTTTAAACGTTGACAAAAACATTTCTTCACAGATTGACCCGTACGAACCTGTTTCATGCCATAACCGTGTTAAGCCGCTACACAACCCGCACATCGATCACATTCTATATCATATACATTGTTTACCCTGTTTTACATCGCTAATCCCAACTTTTTTTTAGAGCAATGAAGGTTATAGAATGTTAAATCAAGGGTAAATTACCAGGAGTGAACATGCTTCTGGTCACATTTTTTCTGTTTGAAGATGGAGTTGTTTCATAGGTTACAGCGCGCTTTTGGTAAACAATTACATTTGGTCTTGCTAGAGTTAAAAGGAACTCTATTAGCTTAGAATATTCATGTCTACTTTGTACACAGAGGGTTCATGTTGCTCATTTTACTAAGTTTATCTTTACCATGGAGATGATCCGGGTTCATACAAAATACCTTATAATTCTAAATACCTTTAATTACTGGTACTCTTGTAATTTATCTGTGGTAGAGTTAATCATTTTATTAACCCCTTATGTATAACTTGTAGTTGGTTGCAAGAATTGCATATTGTCCTTTTTCACATTTTATTCATTATATATCGGCCATGTAATCATAATAATCTAATTGTGGTCCAGCCTATAATGTTTTGGGTCAAACTGAGTGTAAAGAGACGAGTTCAATGTTGGGATATATCTTTCATTGAGTACGCAAGAAGCGCTTAGTAGACTCTTTCATCATTGAAGAAACAAAGAATTATTAATGTCATGTGTTATCATGACAAGTATCTATGAAATTTTTAATTATGAAGAAATTGAGGGATGATCTATGCACTGTCGACTTATTTTTTAAAGTCATGATAAACGCTTAATAATTTTATAAACAAGTCTATGATCAATTAAATACAACGTTGAAACTTTCAACATGTCTAGGCAAGAACTTGATTTTCTTGAAAATTCAGATAGATCAACAATTTGAAACTTTTAAGATAAACTATGAGGTTGATTGAAAAAAATTATAAAGAGGCTTTTACTGAAGTTGTTATTTTTCACAAAGTTCATAAGATACAAAGCTTCTCAATATTTTTATTATTTATCCTTTCACGAATCACTAAAAAACTATTAAGAACTTTACAAATGAAACAAAAAAGGACACAGATTTGCATCTAGTTATTTACACATGCGATGACTAGTTAATGTAAATACTGTATAGCTAGCTGGTAAATATTCTAAAAACGTAATGGGACGATCTTTTGCGGTCGGTCGTCCCATGTGGCAATAAAAGGGACTTGGTCACCCCACTACGCCGACCGAAGCAAGACCTGGTCACCCCCAACCTTTGCAAAGTTAGGGTCTTCTGCACGACTTTACAATTGGAGGAAGATTTCGTATTAAAAAAAATTAACTCTTTCTTTTATATTTTTATTTTAAAAAAAAATAAACAATCCCCAATTCACTATAAAATCTCACTTTTTATACCATTTTTAATCACAAGACACATACATTTTATACACTTTCATTATCTTTTTTAAATGGCTTATTCGATACCACATAGCGACGATGAAATCCAAGCTTTGGTTCAAAAACAAATTGACGAAGATATGGTTCATCAGAAAGCGATTCTGGATTTAGCCTTGCAATTTGATAATGCATGCACAACTAAAGAAGATCTTAGAAAAGCATACGAGAAATGTAATCACATTCCACAAGAGAGCCGTGCTTTGATCGACACTTTCTTAAAAGAAGGTTCTGATAAAGATTACGAGCTAAATCTTTCTATGTACAGAAAGGCGGCAAAACTAGAAAAACAAATGAATGCTAAGTTAGCTTGGATACATGAAAAATACAACCACCGCTCAGAAACCCATATAGGTGGTTCGTCATCACAGACACATGAGATTGGTGATGTATACCTTACTGCGGAAGAGTTACATCAACTACATCTAGATGAAGAAGCCTTAAGAGAAACACTAGAAGAACAAACAATGGATGAAAAGGCACGGGAGGAGAAGATTAGGCAAAAACAAGCTGATGATGATGAATACTTTATGGAATTTGGGGTGATGAGAATTGATTCAGATTACGAGTCATCAGATTAATAAACTAGAAACTATTTTAGTGTAATGTTGTTTTAATTTAATGTTTTAAATAAAGTATTGTATTTTAAATTCCGTTATTATATTTTCAAATTTTGAATTCCAACGGCTAGTTTTTCGTTATAAATACCCCCACCATCTCCTCATTATATCACACAACTTCTTATCCAACTATCCAGATGGATTCCAATTTCACTAACGAAAATGATCCATGGGAATACAGTCTTGATATAGACGATTCTGATCTCCATTTAACACCTGTTCTGCGTTCGTCTAGTAGCGCACATGTTGAACCATCTCCATACACCCCAAATCCAGTTACCATAATACCCGGTCCTGCGGGTGTTGTTCAGCTCTCTAATAGCATATGTGTTGAACCATCTTCCTCAACCCCAAACCCAGTTAGGATAATACCCGGTCCTGCGGGTCTTGTTCAGCGAGCCAAGCTGCTTAAAGAAAATGTATTTATTCTTGATCCGGATGGGGCTTTAATGTCGACACAAGAATATATGCAGAAAGTTGTTGAGGATGTGGGTGAGGATGCTGATTTTAACAGTGGGGCGTGGGTTAGCGCCACTAACTATGTGAATGCTTTTGGTGGCACTGTAACTGGATGTTTGGGAGACATCGACAACTTTCTTAAAAAGGGAAAACTTGAACAAGTTGTTGCAATAGTGAAGTCTTGTTCTCCGAATGCTCTTGGAGATTTAAATGTGACTCTGAAAGATCTATCGGGTACAGTACCTGGAACAATACACTACAAAGTCCTTGATGTGGGTAGTTATGGAAAGGATATTACTGTAGGAGCTGCTATGATACTTGCCAATGTCTCAGTTTTTACTCCTAAACCATCAAAGCATTACCTTAACATTACAAAAAGAAATGTGGTTGAGGTTTTCCGTAAGGATACGGTTTCATTAGCTTAACATTATTGTTATTCAATTCCGTAATGTAATTTTCAATTTCGTAATGTAATTTTCAATTCCATAATGTAATTTTCAATTCCGTAATGTAATTTTCAAATTTGAAATCAAACAACTACTATTCCAACGGATACTATTCGAACTATATGTTTTAAAACGTATCTGTGTTGTATTTTTAAATTCCGTCAAGTTCATGTTTTTTATTTCCGTAATTTTTTTCCGTCTTTTCTTCCGTGTATTTTTATTTCCGTATTTTAATTTGTAAAATGTTTAATTATTAATGTAATGTTTTTTTTTAAAAAAAATAAAAAAATTGTTCGGTGTCCTCTGCGGTCACCACTATATGTGTTTGGTTGTGTGGTCTAAGAGAAGAGAAACTGAGTTACAGCTGACTGTGCGGTAGACCTCCGTGCGGTCACCACTACATTCAGTCTTAATTAAGTTATTAACAATTAATTTAAGAGAGTTGTTCACATGGTATTGTATTTTCTTTCTTACAATCATAAGCAACTCTTAGGAACGAAGACTTTTTGGCCAATGTAGTGTTATGTTGTAATTAGGTGCACGTCTAATAATTCAAGGAAATGAAAGATTTAAAACCAGATATCATTAAGATCTTGTGCTTTAATCATATGGGATTCAGTTCTTTGTTTATGTTTTCATTTCAAGTATTATTTAACCAAGTTTAGTGTTTCGCCAAAATGAAATCCTTAATGATTTGGTAATATTCTTGTAAAAACACTGTGTTATACATTTTTGGATTATTTACATGCAATTATTATAAAATTGTAGAATGACACTAAACAACTTTAACCTTATAACTAATCTTGGTGTGATTCATCATGAGATGTTTTGGGTTCAAATCAACGCTTCAACCCTCTTAGGGCTACCATCTCAAGCGAAACAATCCAAACGTAATACTACTGGTATTGTTTCTAGAGGTTTCATGGTTAGTGAAAGCTCGGTTTGCTTACGGCTTGGGTTGTTCTAGTTAATAAAAAGAAGATTAAGACTCTTTAAAAAAATTATGATTTGATGACAGATTGGTATGACTTGGGTTTTTAAAACATATTCTAATTGGCTATTCACACATATAGGCAACCACTGCGATTACTGAATGTAAAACAAAGTTAGCTAAATTTGTGTGACAACATACAACTTTGTTAAAAATAAAGCATACAATTGTGTAGTGTTATTTTTGTATAATAACGTGTCAAGTTGCCATTTTCATTTAAATAATTATCACCTCTTAAGGAGGTGAGATCCTAAAAAATAAGGTAAAAAAAAACAAATCATTTGATCTTGGCCCTTCATTTCATCTACATCCAATGGTTATTATTCACTCCCTCAACCATATATAAATCACAAAAAAAACCAATTCACCTCTCATTTATTTATTTTTTCTCTCTCCTCAAAAAAAACACACACCGGCGGTGTGCATACACTCACCGGAAACCTAACAACCATCGCCGAAAACTTACAAATCATCATCGGAATTCATTCAAAAGCTCGTAGCTACTATATACAAAAAGCTCCCTTACCCAAAAAAAGGAGCTGAAAGCCAAAAAAGCTCCAAATCATCGAAAATCATCATGCCATCATAGTTTACTTCTCCGCAATAAGAAACTCTCCTAAATCACCGGAAATTTACAGCTAACCGTATCACAATTAGTCGTCAGAAAATCATCGTCGTCGCCATAAGAAAATAGATGAAGAAGAAGTAAATAAACTGATCGATCTGAACAAAGATATTATTAAACAAGAGAATGAGGTTCGATTAGATGGAGATGATGTTTTACCAGATGTTGCAGATCCAAACATAGTTATGGAAGAAGTTACAGGTAAAATCTCATGTGATTCTGCTCTCAAAGTGTTTTGTTATGAATAATGAATCACACGAGATTTGTATTGTTCTAAAACTGTGTTGTATTTGTTTGATACTAGTGAATCACATGAATCACGTGAGATTCGTATGGAATCACATGTGATTCCATGTATGGAATCACATGTACCTTTACATAACAGCGATTTTGAGTATACTGGTGGATGACATGAGATTTTTATGGAAGAGAAAAGTTACATGAGAATTTTATGGAATCACATGAGATTTTGAGAGAATCACATGAGACTTGTTAGGAATCCTATGAGATTTTGTCACATGGATTTCTGAAAATAACATGTGATTCTCTCAAAAATCTCATGTGATTTTGACAAATCACATGAGATTCCATATAAATCACATGTGATTCTCTCAAAAATCTCATGTGATTTTTAGATTCCATATAAATCACATGTGATTTTGCATATGATTCAGTGGTTATATATCATAAATCTAATGTGATTCTGTTTTTGATACACAGAATGCATGAGAACACCAAGAGCAACTTTATACGAGACTCATGAGACACCCCGTGGATCGATATATTGGGAGCCTCATGTAGAAGGAATTCCTATACCAGTTGAAGGGACCTACTATGATACAATAGATGAAGCTTTAGATATGTATACGAAATACGCTGAAATGGCTGGTTTTGAAATTAAAAAAGGAGGGCAAAGGTTGACAAAATCAGGAGCGGTACAACATAAGTACATCTATTGTAACAAAGAAGGTGTTCCAAAAGGTATTAATGTTGACACTCTTGATCCCGAATATAATGACAAACAAAAAAGGAATACAACAACTCATGTAACAGGTTGCAAAGCTCGTATAAGATTAGTTAGGAATACTGTTAATGGAAGATATAAGTTAGAGCAATTTCAACCCAAACACAATCACATGCTTATCCCAAAAGAGTACAAACACTTTACAAAGAAACAAAGAAAGATGAATCAATCAGAAAAAATGTTTGTTGTCAAAGCTGCAACAAATAAAATTGGTGCAACACGTGCACACAACTTGTTATGTAGCATGAAAGGCGGGTATGAATATGTTCATGGGACGACCGATGATTTTAAGAATCATCAAAGGGATGTTAATGTCTTTATAGGTGAAAGTGACGCACAAATGCTTATAAACAAAATGGAAAACAGAAAAATGTATGTGCCGAACTTTACATTTCAGTATAGGGTAGAAAACAGTGAGTTGGTTGCCATGTTTTGGGCTGATGAAGTTGCCAAATGTAACTACAAAGAGTTTGGAGACATAGTATCTTTTGATGCAACCTTCAACAGCAACAAGTAAGTGAATCATTGTGTTTGGATTTATAATTAGGCTTAGTTTAGGAATCTCATGAGATTCCACTTGAATCTCTTGAGATTCCACTTTAATCTCATGAGATTCCACTTGAATCTCATGTGATTCTACTTGAATCTCAAGTGATTCTTCTGGAATCTCATGTGATTCTTCTGTTATCACAAGTACTAACAAAATGATTTTTATATAGGTACAACATGAAGTTTGTACCATTCATAGGCATTGATAATCACGGGAAGTGTGTCACACTGGGTTCGGGAATGCTTTTACATGAAGATACAAAATCTTACACGTGGCTGCTAAATGCATTCATGACCGCTTTCTCTCATGAACCAACAATGATTGTGACCGATCAAGATGGAGCCATGAAGAGAGCTATCGAAGCCGTTTTTAAGAAAGCCAAACACAGACTTTGCATGTGGCATATCATGCAAAAAATTCTATCAAAGGTATTTTTTTCACATAACTGTTAAACCTGAATCTTATGTGATTGAGTTTTGAATCACTGGATTTCATGTGATTCACTATGGATCTCATGTGATTAATGTTTGAATCACTATAGATCAGACAGGATCTTATGAGATTAATGTTTGAATCACATGAGATTCAGAGTCAATCACATGAGATCCTGTCTTATTTATGTGATTCATCTTTGTATCTCTTTTAATTCAACTAATTACAAATTATTAATCGAAAACAGATTTGTAAAGAAATATATGATGAAACAAATTTCAAAGAACGTTTTGATAAGATCGTTTGGAATATGTTCATTGAACCATTGAAGTTTGAAGAGAAATGGTCTGAATTGATTGAAGATTTTGGTTTGCAAAGTCACAAATGGTTAACAAAAATGTTTAATCTTTGAGAAATTTGGATTCCAGCTTATTTTATTGACTCTCCATTATATGGATTGATGAGGACCACTTCAAGGTCTGAAAGTGAAAACTCGTTCTTCAAAAGTTTCACAAGCCCTGGGGCAACGCTTGTTAGTTTCATGATGTCATATGAATCAGCAATGGAAAGGCAAAGGTATAGACAAGAGGCATTAGACTTCAAAACAATTGAAGCAGCTCCAAAGTGTGAGACAAAGTTGGCAATTGAACTTCATGCAGCACGAGTATATACTAGGACGATATTTTTGCTTGTTCAAACGGAAATAAACGAAGGTTGTTGGAATTGTACGATACAAGATTTAAAAATAGATGAAGGTTGTGAAACTGTCATTATTAGAGACAAGAAGCCGAATGATAATAGATCACTTTTTCACAAAAAAGGGAAAAGAACAAGAGAAGAAAACTGAAACAGTGGGAGAAACAACGAGAGACTATAAGGTAAGTCTTTATTTGTTTTTAATAAAACTTTAAATGAATCTCATGAAATTTCTATGAGATTGCAATTGAATCTCATGAGATTTCCATGAGATTGGTATTGAATCACATGAGATTTCCAAGGAGTCTCATGTTATTCTGTGGAATCTCATGAGATTGGTATTAAATCACATGAGATTTCCATGGAATCTCATGTGATTCTGTATAATCTCATGTGATTTTGGTTTAATTTCATGAGATTTACATTGAATCACAAAAATCCCATGTGATTTCTGTGGAATCTTATGTGATTCATATTGAAAAATCACATGCCTATTTTATAATATGATGTAATTCTTACTTGTGTTTTTGTGAGAAAGGTATTACGAATTATATAAGATGGTTCGGTGGTATGTTCTTGTATAAATTTTCTCCGATACGGGTTTCTATGTCAACACATATTCTGTGTGTTCAAGAATCGTGATATTAATGTTATTCCAAAGCAGTACATTTTGAGGCGTTGGATAAGGGACATAATACCCCTGACCTGAGAAGACAAAGAAACAGATATGGGGAAAAAAATTTAACAATTGAAAGACTTACAAATGAGGCAAAATTTTTGGTAGACGATAGTTTATTCTTGTTGAGCAAAGATGAAGGAAACATGGGCGCTGATGTAGAAAAATTGAAAATACTCTTGGATGAAGTGAAAGCTGATATGCCGAACCCCCCTTCAAGAAATATAGGAGATGTGATTGGTGGTATTTTTTCAATAACAAAACCCAATCAAATTGATGTGCAAAATCCAACAAAGGCTGTGAACAAATAAGAACATTTGAAGAAAGGAGAACGTTTAAAGAGTGAAAGAGAAAAAGCACTTAAAGTTGGAAATAAAAAATTAAGGGGTTTATGGCTTTTGTAAAGAGAAGACAAACGAACATACCAAAACAACTTGTCCACTGAATCCAAAGGCAAAAAAAGGAAGGCGACACCAGTTATTGACGTTTGAACACTTTTTAGTTACTTGAATATTTCACATACTTATAAGATCTTGTTCAAATACTTCTGGAATTATTCTTGTTTCATATTTGAATTCTTTTAGTTACTTAAATATTTGAATAAATATTGTATTTCACCAAAAGTATAACTGCAGTTAGTCATGTGATTCACTATGAATCTCATGTGATTCACTATGAATCTCATGTGATTCATGTTTGAAGGCAACACCAATTATTGATGTTTGTACATTTTTTTGTTACTGAATTTTTTTTACTTGAATATTCTGATAACATTTGTCAAGTGTCTTAGCTACTTAATAAAAACTGTTTGTTAGTTATTTAATCACATGTGATTCATAAAAATCACATGTGATTCATAAAGACATCCAACCATACTTGAAAAAAAAGAATAAAACTATAATTGTTCTACCATTGAACTAGCTTCTAATCTAACATGTATAGATAGATAGCTGAACTACAATTCACAAAACACATCTTCCATATGGATGTGTTTAAGTACCATAAAAACTAGCACTGAACTACCGAAACTGAACTGTTTCACCATGAATAGGTTTTAAACAACCTCACAAAAGATATTCAGCTTCACAAAAAAGACATTCTTTTACCTACCCCTATTCTTACCTGCTTCAACCACTATGGACAACTTTTCACGAGGATCAAGCTTATCAAACTCTTTAGCTAATTCAAGCATCTTTGTAGCGTGCACATTAATCTCGTGTAATAGAATCTTTGTAGAGAACTTGAATCTCAATTGCCTTAGCATGTCACACTACAACTTCGACTCAGAAACAAGCCCACAATCCCAAATTGAAGCAGTTTGACCACTGTAAGATTCCATATGAAGCATAGTAAAGATACCGCAGTCTCGGAAAGTTGTCTTGGTCTTCCACTTCAGCTTAAGGATTTTCGCCTTCAATCTTTGAATCTTTGAATGTCTTTGGTGTCCATACAACTTCAGATGACAAGTAAACAACTTTTTCTACAATAAAAATAGAAAAAAGTAAAATAAATGAAAACATTTAATTCTGGGAACAATTAAATTGGGTAAATCATATGTGATCATGGGCAATCACAAATGATCATGTATTAAATCACGTAATGTAAAAATACTTACAAGAAGATCACATGCTTGTTTATACTTTGAATCATATGTTGCTCCAGAGTCACTGTTATCTAGAATCGTCATTGATGTTGTGTTGGTTTAGCTGAACACGACAACATAAAAATAGCCATACAAGCAAATTGGAAAAAAGGCCTCATTGTAAAAAAAAAAAAAAATTTAAAATGATGAAAAAATATAAAAACAATGAATAAGTATAATTTTAAAAAAAAGCAATTTTACCAAATCAATGCCATTGAGAGCCAGGCCATTAACATTATCCTTAAACTGAGCAGAAACTTGTGCTGAAAAGTTTTCCCATCTTTCTTCATCAGTAGCATAGGTCCCATCAAACATAGAAAGCGTCTATATACAATTACATACATAAAATAATCGTTATAAAAAATAAATAGTTGTATAGTAAAATAAATAAATTAAAGACACTTACAATACAGCCAGTGGGGAAAAAAAATGCCTAGATAGAGATCCAACCTTTCTAAAACGCTCTTCATAATTAAGAACTTCACCCCAACAGTCGACTACATTAGTGTCAACCCATAAACCAGGTGTTAATGTTTCCATATTTAAACGAATTCCGAAAACTTTTTCCAACCCAGATGATGTTTCAAAAACATGTTCACTATACCAAAAAATAAAAAATGGTTAATACTAAAAACTAACAGAATCACATGTGATTCAGAACCTAATCACATGTGATTCAATCAACCTAGTCACATGTGATTCAAACAGAATAACATGTGATCCAGAACCTAATCACATATGATTCAAACAGAATCACATATATCTTACTATAAACTTACATCTTGTCGCCCCTCATTGCGAACAAACTATTTTTGACGATAAACTCCATCCTAGTAATTTTTGGTAGAACCTTCATCTTCTTGTTCATATAGGGAGATAATAGGTACGGCGATGGGTTCACCCTTCGTTTTTCAGGACTAGGACGTGTTGTCAATCTCTCAGGAGTAACCGGGCCTGCATCTGACTCTTCCATTCTCAGGATATCTTCATCAATGGCATCAAGTGCACCACCCTGAAAAAAATAAAAAGATTTAATTAAAAAAGAAAAAAATTTAGTAAAAAACTATACAGATAAATCGGGTTTAGATTATTACATATATGTATTCATCAACTACACAATCAATCACCTCTAAAACAAAATTGGCATTTTCATCTAACCACCGAGTGTACGACTCGGGGGTACACGTGATGTCATTTTCTTCTCCAGTAGGATCAGTAGGATCAACTGATTGTTTTTTCGTTGACTCAACCTGCTTCTTTGAACCTCCATTATCATCCTGCCCATCACCATTTCCATCCACAACACGATTTCTATCATCCTCAACACGTACCTCCTTGTCAGTAACAGACGTATCATTTCCATCCACATTATCATTGACATCCTCATTCACATCGTCATCAACCCCAACATCATCATCCCTATTCTCATCTTCATCATCACCATTCCTAGTATCATCATTGCCATCATCGTCACCATTTGCACCATCTGCATCATTGCCATCATCGCCACCATTTGCACCATCGTCATCAATCCCATCACTGTCATCATCTCCTGAACTACTTTCCTTATAACCAAACATAATTGGATTTTTAAAAACTTCAGCATACTTTTGGTGAAGTTCAAAAAACTTTCCATCATCAGGATATATTTCCCTAGCATTCATCAGACACTTTTCCAGAATAACTCTTTCAGCACATATAATAGAAAGCTTTTCTTCAGCTTTTTTAATCAAACTCTGTAGTTAATCAGATTGTATTACATAACATAAGAATAGCTTATATAACATAAAAATATCTAATCATATGGATTACTTAAAAATCACATGTGATTCTTCAAAAATCACATGTGATTCTAATCACATGTGATTCTTCAAAAATCACTTGTGGTGTATTAATGTTGCAGTTACTACGTTTGTTTGTTGTTTTGTTATTTATTTTTTTCAGACTTTGAATGTGAAGTTTCATATACGCTTGATACAATTCGTGAAATGTGTAATGGTCAAAGAGCCTATTTACACCTAGGTGGTGTTTGTTTTTTCATAAATGCTTATTAACAACATTTTAATCTGACTCATTCAGACACGGTAAGACATTTGAATAATTAAGAGTGTTTGTTTTTTTCTAGTCATTCAGAGACAGTAAAAGACAATCAGTGTTCAGAGCGTTTGTTTTTTTCTGATCATTAAGAGCGAGGCAGTAAGAAGCATAAACCTCTTACCGAACTAGATGTGGAGGGGATGTCTTAACACTCTTAATGTCTTCTTTTTCTTTACTTTTTATTTATTTATTTTTATAATTCTTTATGATTTTTTTTTATTTTGGTGTTTTTCTTTTTTTATTTATTGATTTTTTTTCTTGTTTCATGATTTTTTTTTGTATGAAAAGTATTAAATAAAATCATTGCATATGTTTTGTTACATAAAGAGTGTATAAGATGATATGTGTCCATTCATATTTTGTTCAAATTGAAGGGTATGGTTTCGGACTCATACATCTCATTTCAGCGCAACTCATTTAATTAATCGTTTTAAGAATACTTTAAGTCGATTATATTATAAAATTTGTTTTTTTAATGAAGTTTATTTTTTTGTACGAATGTAACCGTACCATATTGAAATCGTAAAAACTATAATTTAACACATCTAGATATTTTACCAAAACAAACAGTTATATTTCGTTCACATTCAGATTTTTTAACCACTTATTCAGATTCACATGAGAATCCGATTCGGACTTTTTTTTACCGAATATTTAGATTCAGATGTGCGAATCAGATTTAGATTTAGAGTCTCTTAATAAACAAACAACACCTTAATAATGCAACTACCAGACCACCATTTTTTTTAACGACAATTTTTCTGTCTCACAAATATATATTTTACACATGCCTCTAGCGAGGCTTGAATCCACAACGGGTTCTGATTAGTGGGAACTTACTTACCACTGGAACGACAATTTTCCACTAGACCTCCATTTAATATTTATATCACCCGAATGCCCTTGTTGAGACAAAGCAGATACAAAAACTTGTATTAAACAAGTAATTTGTCTAAATATCCCACGGCAAAATATTGATATATAAAAGAGCTTAAGAAATTTTAATCACATGCATTACTAAACGAGATAAGATTAATCACATATTGATTATCAAAAGATCGAGCATAAGATTGATAAAAGAAGGAGATAAGATTGAAACTAAAGTTGCCAAAGCATAAAGTCGCAAATTTTTGTCGTTGTCGTTGTTGTTAAGTATTCTAGAGCGGCTCTAATATATCTAAGTTCACTTATAAGCTTAAGAGCATTATGTAATATCACTGATATATGTAGCTTTACAATATTGACGATTACACAAACTTCTTTTGAGACAAATAATTGTCTTCAATTTCCTAAATTAATATATTTTATAAACAAAATATTGAAATAATGTACACACTTACGTAATGAGATAAACATCAGACTATCAATAATATAAGAAATTACTTTTTAAAAGAGCTAGTATATCAAACCGTGTGTACATCAGATCTAAATCTGGTTAAAAATATACTAGTTGTAAATTAACAATTCATAAAAAAACGATGAAGGACCAATAATACAAATGAAATAAATAAGAAAAGGAACAACACGAAAAGAATATCGAGGGACATAGAGCTGCTGGTAAGATTATGACATTCCAGAATGTAATCATCTTTTTAAGAATAATTAAATATTATTCATGTTATTTTATTTTGTGAATAACCCTTACACCATTGGCAGAGTGCAGTGCGTTTGTTTTATTATTAGTAAGATAAGTCGAATTAGAACTGTGGGCTAGATCCGTAGAGTGATATTTTGTGCAAAATTACTTGTATGCAGAGAACATGAGGACTTACAAATAATTTACATATGAACTTTTGAATTAGATCTATATACAATTCTTTTGGTGGTCATCGTATACATTTTTGGTCCATGATGATTTACTTGGTGCGATTCAATGAAAAATGTGTACTTTTAACTGTCTGTGATTGTGGTCAAGTGTTTGTTTATTTAAGACACTAGTTTATAGGAGGTGATTAAGAAAATTTCAAGCAAAATTTTTTCATGTTGATATTATTTTTTTCAAATCTCAAGAATGACTTTTCATGTTATTCGAATTTTTGTTGACTTTTCATAGTTGTTGCTGGGAAGTTTCCCATCATACTTTTAGTTTTCCACTTGTCGGTGTATTAATTCAACTACCACAACTAATAATTCAACTACCACGACTACCACACCTGTATCCATCAAAGATAACACCCAACTCACACACTTATCTACATATACAAACACAAACCGAACAGATTTATGTATATCACCAAAACACTCCTTGGCTTTTTTGTAACAACCCACACACCCTTTTTGCTCCAGATAAACACAGATACATACATGTTAGACCAAACTAGATTAGATGGGCCGGTCCAATTATATAGATGAGCCGTACCTATTAGGTTATGTGTTAGTTGCTTAATCTCTAAACTATGACATTAGTATAAATACACATACAATCTAATGTACAAATCACAATTACAATTACAATAATATATACCCTAATCGTGACCCTTCTACTATTCTCTTCGCTGGGAATTATTCATCGGAGATCTTGTCCTCATACAAGTGAGCAAAACGGCTTTGTTGAACGTCGCAATCGCCAAAACACTCCTTGGCTTCTTTTTTCAAATCTCAAGAATGACTTTTCATGCTATTCGAATTTTTGTTGACTTTTCATAGTAGTTGCTGGGAAGTTTCCCATCATACTTTTAGTTTTCCACTTGTTGGTGTATTAATTCAACTACCACGACTACCAGACCTGTATCCATCAAAGATAACACCCAACTCACACACTTATCTACATATACAAACACAAACAGAACAGATTTATGTATATCACCAAAACACTCCTTGGCTTCTTTTTGTAACAACCCACACACCCTTTTTGCTCCAGATAAACAAACAGATACATACATGATCGATGTCTTCAGTCAATCATGATGAGTTTGCCCACTTAAAAATCCCCCTTGAAAGTATACTAACCGCCACCAGCAACTTTTCTGCGGAAAACCTCACCGAAAAAGCTGATTTTGGTAATGCTTACATGGGACAGATCTTGTGGTCCGATGAGTTGATTCAAATTGATGCTCGGAGGTTTAATAAAGATGAATGGGATGATGAAAAAGAACAACAGTTTTGGATGGAGATTTCATTGCTTTCTACTCTCAGGCATAAAAATCTGGTTTCTCTTGTTGGGTTTTGTGATGAAAATGGTGAGAAAATCATCATTATCAAGTACGAGAGCTATGGAAGTCTTGAAAATTATTTAAGTAACCCGATGTATTTGACGTGGGTGCGAAGATTGGAGATATGCATATGTGTTGCAAATGCATTAAGCTACGTTCATTATGGCAATCCACACGATCTTAGCATTATACATCGAAACATCGACAGTAATGCAATTCTGTTAAATGATAACTTTGAACCCAAGTTATCTGAATTTAAACTTTCCATGAAGACTAAAGCATCCCAGAGGCATGATTCATTCCATGTTGATAAAGTTTGGGATAAGGAGGGGTACACAGACCCGACGTATATAAAGACAAAGTGTGTCAGCCACAAGTCAGATATTTACTCCTTTGGGGTAGTGATGTTTGAACTACTTTGTGGCAGAAAATCAGTAATATCCAACGACACTAGCAAGTATCTGGCTCCAGTGGCCATCACCCATTATAGAGAGAAAAGACTGGAATATATAATTGATTGGGATCTATGGATACAAATGGACTGGGAATCATTCAACATTTTTGCTGAAACGGCGTATGACTGCTTGAACGAAGAGCCATCGCAACGCCCAAATATAGATGAGATTGTCCCAAAGCTAGAGAAAGCTTTGAAACTCGCGTGTGAAAACAGGCCTGTAAGATCTCTTCTTTTCTCTTCCATCTTTCTATTATAAGTACCCTCTAGAATTTATTACAGTATTTGGTTAACATGCGAAGTCCATGATAAAATGGTTTTACACATTTTTGTTACTTAAACTAAACCAGACGCCCACTCCAAAACTTGAGAGGCAGTTTTACACATTTTATAGGTTTAACCCTCTTCCATTCTCCTTAAACAATTCATTTTACTAACATCAGTTAACTAGCTTAGCGCGCATTAATCAACGATCAAATTTGTTGCCATTATACTTGTAGTATAATGAAATTTTGAAATATATACAAAAACTATAGATGTATACATAAAAGTTGCGGGTTTAAGTCTTACTAGAGACATATGTGATATGAAATTTGTGAGATAGCCGACGTGGGTTAAAACTAACTTGTTGATAAAAAAAAGATGAAAGTTCCCCGACAACAATAGGCAATAATAAATGATACTGTGATAAGAAAAGTGATATATAGACTTAAAATACATGCCTTAGTACATGTGTATTCCATTAACTATTTGGCATATGCATACCTAAAAGATTATTGCAAAAAGAAAAAAAAATGATATACAAAACTTTTTAGCGCCATATTAATATTTTGACCAGAATTTTTTTTCTTAAATTTAATTTTTGACCAAAAGAAAAAATATAGCAAAACACACACACAAAAGAAATGAAATGAAATGTAACTTTTGGCGGAAAATAATATTTCAACTAAGCTTCGAAACTGAAATTAACCATCCAAAGAGTTGTGTAATTCACATAGCGCTAGAAGTATTTTTTGACTTATGCATGGCTTCTTGAAAGTTTGTTGCGGCATGTTGCGACGGTGTTTTTGGGTTTGCGCAAGTAACTTTAATAAGAGTCTTATTAATATTATAGTTTCGCTTTCCGTTATAAATGTAACCTATTCTTATATCATTTTGCACTCGTAATATTTTTTTCATAGGTTATAAAACTTGTCTCTTAACAATATCAATCATTTATAAATAATTCAAATTTTCATAGAATTGTACGTTTTAAAAGTGTGTTTTGAAAGTAAAAAAAACATATTTTTGACTTTAGCATTTTTTATAAAATCGTTTGTACATCAGAATTACATCAATATTGAGCTCGTTTTGTTAAAGATTTTTACATCGGTACATTTTTTATTGATGAAGTCACTAGGTATTTGTTAAATATTTGACGAATAAAGTTTGATATTAAAAAAGTCGTAAATAACAAGAAGTTCAAAGTAATTTATAGAATTCAAACTTTTATAGAATTGTACATCTTTGACCTCCGTGGTTTCTTTGCTACTAATCTGTTGAATCTTAAAGTTATTAGATAATTTAGGTGTGCATGTGTTTTGAAAGTTTGTTTTTTTTAAATATAGATTAATCTTTAATATTTTTTATAAAATCGTACATATGTCAAAAGCATATCAATATTAGGATTGTACCCAAAGCTCTTCGCAATCGTATACTTTTTATTAAAGAATTCGCGAGATATTTGCTACATGTTTGACAAATAATGTTTGTTATATAAAATTATCGTAAATAGCTAAAAGTATATATATATAGTAGGGATCTAGTGAGAAGTAAATTAAAATAAGAAGTGGTGAGAAGTGACTAAAATCACATATTTGAGATGCAACGACTTGCATTAGATGCATTTCTATTCATTTAGATGCACCATTTTGAGTTTCGAACTTTAACTTGATGTGTAGATGGTGCAAATTGATTTTGATGATTTCGGCACATGCAGAGGACCAAAAAAATAAAATGCATCTAATTTAAGTCGGTGCATCTCGGATATGCGGTTATAGTTACTTCTTATCCTTCTTATTTTAAGAAAACTTCTCATTTGATCCTAACTATATATATATATATATATATATATATATATAGAGTAGGGATCCAGTGAGAAGTAAATTAAAATAAGAAGTGGTGAGAAGTGACTAAAACCACACATTTGAGATGCAACGACTTGCATTAGATGCATTTCTATTCATTTAGATGCATCATTTGGAGTTTCGAAAGTTAATTTGATGTGTAGATGGTGCAAATTGATTTTCATGATTTTGGCACATGTAGAGGAACAAAAAACAAGAGAAATCATGAAATGCATCTAATATACGTATATGCATCTAATTAAAAGCTAGAAAACACATTATGATGCATCATAATGCATCTAAGATTATAGAAATGCATCTAATTTAAGTCGGTGCATCTCGGATATGCGGTTATAGTTACTTCTTATCCTTCTTATTTTAAGAAAACTTCTCATTTGATCCTAACTCTGTAATGAGTAGGGATCCAGTGAGAAGTAAATTAAAATAAGAAGTGACTAAAACCACACATTTGAGATGCAACGACTTGCATTAGATGCATTTCTATTCATTTAGATGCATCATTTGGAGTTTCGAAAGTTAATTTGATGTGTAGATGGTGCAAATTGATTTTCATGATTTTGGCACATGTAGAGGAACAAAAAACAAGAGAAATCATGAAATGCATCTAATATACGTATATGCATCTAATTAAAAGCTAGAAAACACATTATGATGCATCATAATGCATCTAAGATTATAGAAATGCATCTAAGATTATAGAAATGCATCTAATTTAAGTCGGTGCATCTTGGATATGCAGTTATAGTTACTTCTTATCCTTCTTATTTTAAGAAAACTTCTCATTTGATCCTAACTCTGTAATGAGTAGGGATCCAGTGAGAAGTAAATTAAAATAATAAGTGATGAGAAGTGACTAAAACCACACATTTGAGATGCAACGACTTGCATTAGATGCATTTCTATTCATTTAGATGCATCATTTGGAGTTACTATATATATCTTAATATGATACATGTATAATGTATACGCTATAAATGATACAGGTATACGTTACATGTATACGAATTTACATGTATACGTATACTTGTATAGTATACTTTATCGTATACTTGTATCGTATACATGTATATCGTATACATGTATACATGTATACGTCTACATGATAAGTTACATGTATATACTGTATATAGGATAAATGTATATATATTATATATATTATATATATGTATACTAAGATATA
This sequence comes from Tanacetum coccineum, assembly GCA_026074375.1. Lineage (NCBI taxonomy): Eukaryota > Viridiplantae > Streptophyta > Magnoliopsida > Asterales > Asteraceae > Tanacetum > Tanacetum coccineum. The sequence continues at coordinate 60,801 of BQNB010015961.1, forward strand.
CTATATATATTATACATATATGTATATATCTTATCAATTGTATATACATGTATACATGTATGTCATATACTGTATACATGTATATTTAAAATTTTTTTTTTTTAATTATACATGTCATACATGTTTATACATGACATGTATGCACATGTATATATATTATTATATAATACATATATATAAGATATATACATTATTTGTATATACTTACAGATACATGTATATATATATCTATATTACTAAAATTTATATTAGATATATAACTTTTATGTATATTACATACAGTATACATTGTTTATATATATCTATATAGACAATATGTATATATCTACATCTATGTATATACATGTATACATGTATGTATATACATGTACACATGTATATACATGTACACATGTATATACATATATGTATATACATGTATATATATATCTTTATATACATCGTATACATGCACTCATGTCTATATATATATATATATATATTATATATAAAGCGTATATTATTATTATATATTTATATATATATATATATATCTACATATATGTATATAATTTATTATATACATATATGGTATTATATAATATATATACATACATGTATACATGTATACATATGATGTATACCATATACATGTATACATAAACATGTATACATGTATACATTATACATGTATACATTATATACATAATTACGTATATATACGTTATATGAATATATATATATTATATATCTTATATATATATATATATATATATATATATATATATATGTATATATTATATTATAGGTGAGGTTCTTTTCAGAACCAAATGAATGTACAAAACTGCGAGAACCAGCATCAACCAATCAAAATTTTTTAGATATTAATTTTAATTATTTAATTCAAAAGGGTAAAGTAGTCAAATTACATTTTTTATTTTCTTTTTAATTTTTGTAATAAAAAATGCTTTTTTAGTTCCTAAAGAGCGTGCAATTGTGCACATGTATATCTGGATTTAGATTTTTCGAATATATTTAATGGTTAAGTTTTATTTTTGTTTTCTTATAAGAAATGAATTTCTATAATTCATATAGGTGCACATTTGTCTAAAAGTATGAGACATCATTCATTTCTCTAACTTTTTATACTAATGCTATCAAAAATAATAAAATATGTACACCATTCCAAAGAATACAAAAACATACACATTGTTTGGTTTTTAGTAAGTGTAAGGCGGTTTATTTTGAATATTTTTGAAGTCATTAAGGTGTAAGAATGTGTTATATGCGGGTTAGGTGTTGTTGTTTTGTATGCTATTTGACGTGCGTTTTGAGTCGGTTTATTTGGGTATTTGCTTGTATTTTGGTACGTTTTGTAATTTGTTCCCCTATTTTGTGTTGTACGTTCCACGTTATTATAACCGCGCCACAAATGTTGACTAAGTAAAAAAATATAATGAGCGGCCCAAAAGCGGATGCCAAAACCCAAATGGGCCGGCACTGTAGCTTCTGACGCAAAATGGCGTCGTGTTCTATGCGGGTTAGGTGTTGGTGTTTTTTTTGTACGGTATTTGATGTGTGTTTTAAGTCGGTTTATTTGGGTTTTATTTTTTCGGCCTAATGTTTAATAGTTTATTTTTTTCTTATATGGGCTTATGTGTTGAAGGTACGTTTTGTAATTCTTTTTTCCTATTTTGTGCCGACAACTTTTTTTATATTGCCTATTTGTATGTTCCACGTCTAAGATCTTTCTGCGTGTATTTTTTTCCGCAGGTATTTTTTGATAGAATGAATCGGTAGATACGTGTTATATATGTGATAAATAATGTTTGTTATATAAAAATAGTCGTTTAAAGTTGAGGTACGTTTTGTAAAAAAAATCCTGTTTATATTAAACTTCAATATTTTTTATAAAATCGTATGTATGTCAAAAGAGTTGCATATTAAGTCTCGTCAGTGTTCGCAATTCGATGACTCTTCCGGGGTATTTTTTTTGATCTTGAATTGAATCGATAGATATGTGTTATATATTTGATGAATAAAATTTAGTATATAAAAAAGTCGTAAATAGTTAAAAGTTGAGGGTCTATTTTGTAAAGTTTTTTTTTCTTCCTATTTTGTGCTGCCAGATTTTTTTTAACTTTGGGCTGCATTTTAGCCTAGGTCCTAGGATATTTACTTTGTTTTGGGCTGCATGTTGGCCTAGTTGTGAAACGACGTCGTATGGGGACAAAATTGAGTATATATATAATGCTATCAAAAATAATAAAATATGTACACCATTCCAAAGAATACAAAAACATACACATTGAGTCTATAATCTGCTAAATCTTTTAAAATAAAGAAATTAATTATTACGCATGCACATATGTTTCCTTCACACAGCCTTCGTCGGATGATACATTTTGAGTATAGTGCACTTGTGTTTGTATATTTCAGTCGAGTAGTATCGTTTCCAGTCGACAAATTTAGATATTGCATTGTTCATATGCAACTATACATTTATGAATACATGTGCATTCATCGTATTCTATGACGGGAGCTTTGGCATCGAAGCATGTAGATATGGATTCTTCATATTCTACAACGATATATCTTATTTTGAGTTACGCACGCATGAATTCTTCGTCTTCATCATACGATATTGAGTATATAAGGTCTTCACGAGACTTGTCTACATAATAATAATAATAATCTTCAAAAATCTATTTGAAACACATTAAAAAATATCAAATTCGAGTCAATATCATTCAAAACACAATAAAAACTCAAAATACACATGTATTTACAATTGTCAAATGTTTTGTGCACATGTATTCTAAGAGCAAAAAATCTCACAAAGTTCAATAAAAGAAAAAGTAACACAGTTCTTATTCAATTGTCTGACATAAAAATGTAGGAAAGTAAGACTCATACAATTATTGATCTATATGGACATTTAAAAAGTGTGTAATAAAAATACGAGTCCAATATAACATGACGAGCTAAAAATTAGTGAATCGTACAGACAAGAGTTTACATTATTATAGTAAGACATGTATGGCCTCGTAATGGCTATACTTCACAAAATTATCATGCATTTTTAAATATAAAGAATGTTTTTTTGAGCAAAGATGCAAATCGGATACAACCTATAAGGCTTCAGAATGAATTACACGTGTATTACCATCATCCCACACATCAAGTACACATGTAAATATTATTATCTTTCAAACTTGTATGATCATATAAATATGATTAAAAAAAGAAAAAAAGCAAATACTAAATCTGTTAAAGACATAATGAAGAATAAAAAACAATAATTATGAAACCATTGGAAAAAGAAATGCTCACTTTGAATTTAATCTCGCAATCTTGTAGACCATTATCGGAAAAATAATCATGGAAGATGAGAGTAATCCCGATGGCATCCTCCATTAGAAGATCTTGTAGACCATAATCGAAGAAACAATAATGAAACTAAATGATACATGTTTCTCATAAGATCATAAAACATTTGTAAAAGTAGCGACTGGCCAAGATCCTCCTCCTTGTGTGGGCGCTTGAGATATCATCCACCATTAGCATATCGAAGTTTCGTTGGTTATAGAGATCTAAGAAATTCAAATGCAAAGGAGAAAGATATGGGGCGGTTATTAGGTTAACAAATAAGAAAAGATGTAGATTAATCTTTTGGGGGTGAAAGAAAATTCCATAAATGCCCTTTAATTCTTTCTATAATTGAACATGAAATTATTAGTTATTACGTTTGTGCCATGATTAATTATAACCATTGATCAAAAAATAGAAGGTTAAGATTAGTTCTCGCGGTTCTGTACATTCATTTGGTTTTGAAAAGAACCTCACTTATATATCTATATATATATTATATATATATATAATATTTATAAATATGATTATATATATATATATATATATATATAGGTGTGTTGTGTGTGTAGATTTATGTTCATGTGATAAACACTTTAAAATAGATTACAATAGGCACCACTAAAAACATGACATGTGGATTTTATGAATTTAATCTTTTAAAAAGAAATGAAGATATTGAATAGGCATTTTAGTCATTTGCCACACCATTCTAGTAAACCCTATCATAAATTCACATTGAATTTATTTGCCGTCATTTTCATCTTTCTCTTAAAAAACCACCCAAATCCATATCTTATCTTCATCTCTCTACCAAAAAACCATTTTACTCATTTTTCTCTCCATAAAATATTTTGATATTAGTCTACGCCTTAATGCCTTACTAGTAATCACGAAATTTGATTAGCATAGAGATGCGACCTTCTAGCATATGCGACCTTCTAGCTATTGTACCGACCGTTTGGGGTTTTTGATTCTTAGTTTATGTATCATAGGTTGTGTTTCAGATCGACAATTTATCTTGTTTTCGGGTTTGTGTACTAACGGATTTTTTTAGTTGTTTGCGTACCATTCATCCTCTTTAATTTTCTCTTGTTGACAAATTTGTTGTTGTTGGGTACCATTCGTATCCACGAGACACGACGACAAACAATTATGCATCATGTCGACGCCGGTCTGGCGAACTTATCTGAGTTATCTCAGTCCCTTAAAAGTGATGCATGTTCAGTCTCATGGATCTTCCTCTCGTTACCAGATCTGAGTTCTCAAAAAAGTCGGGGGACCAGCACCTAGCCGCGCTTCTGTCTTTAATAGAAAAGTTGTTATATCTTTTTTTATGATTATCATGTCCCTTAAAAGTGATGTGTGTTCAGTTTGAAACATATTTGAAGTTTTTAGCACTAAGTAGAAGATAGCGTACACGAAAAGTCGTGAAGGCAAAAATTTCAAACTAAAAATGACGTCCAATTTTATAGCAAAAACTGATGGTTTATATGGCATTATTAAATTGGTAGAATGCCATCACGTTTTATTTTATTGACAATAAAGCCATTCATTTAATTAAATGTGATCTTAATCCTCAGGTTGATCTAATGGTACATCATGTGTACCTATGTGGTCTACTGATAATGTGTTTACCCAATAACGAATCTCCTATATATGTAATATATATTATAAGTATATATATATATATATGTATATTTATTTATATTTGTATGTATTATATATGTACAATATATAGTTTCTATATATATACTGTATGTATATATATGATAGAATTTACAGTCATATATACATATATATATGTATGTATATACGTATATATATGTATGTATATACGTATATATATGTATGTATATACGTAATATATATGTATGTATATACGTATATTATGTATGTATATGTATGTATGTATGTTTATGTATATATATATAATATATATAATATAATATAATATATATATATTATATATATTTACCACACACACACACACACACACATATGTATATATATATATATATATATATATGTATATGTATTATACATATAATATCTGTATGTATCTATGTATGTATGGTATATATATCATATAATTTATATATACTATCTGAATAAATATACATAGATATATGTATGTTCTGTATATATATATATATAATATATTGTATGTATGTATATATTATATATATATATATGTATATATTACATATATAGATATATGTATTCATAATGTGTTGTGGTGATATACATATATATATATACATATATATACATATATATAGATATATATATATATACATATATATACATATATATATATATATATACATACATATGTATATATATACATACATATGTATATATATACATACATATATCTATATACATTATATATATATGTATATATATGTATATATATGTATATATATATATGTATATAGAGATGGGATCATGAGAAAACCTCATCTCGGTAGAAAACCTAGAAAACTAATCCACCACCGTTAGATCAAGCCTTCCTTCCCTCTCTTTTTTCACACCAAACTACAAGGACCTAATTGTATATTCATTAATTCTTTAAGGGAAGGCTTTGTAAATTCACACATTTCATATATAATTCCTAATTTTTTTTCATTTTTTCTTTTTCTTTTTTTTCTCATTTCACAGACACATCGATGTTTTCTCTCATTTTACACACGAAGATTTCACGAAATCAAATTCATGAAATCAGATTCATAAATTCATAAACTCATATCATCTTGAAATCATATCATATTATCTGATAGCATATCGTGTTATCAAATTCACAAAATCATCTCATCATAATTTATCAAATAGAAGATCAAATAAAGGTATGTAACTGATTTCGATTATAGTTTTGTTATTTTTGTTACTTATAATCAATTATAAAGCTTATATATGTGATTGTTGTTGATTTATCTATACGAATTTTTTGTTCATATTGAGTTAGTTTGTGTTTTTATGAAATTTGATTCGTTAATCATCATCTTTGTTTATAGATGTATCGATTTTAAGAGTTTATTGACATAATTCATTATATAGAATAGTTATTTTGAAATGAAATTGAGAAATAAATACATGGAAAACATGTTTTCAAAAAACTGCACACCAAGTGTTTGATAAAATATCTGATTGAGATTTTATAACTGCGATGCACTAATTTTACACTGTGATGCCCTAATTTTTGTAAGTATAATTTAGTTGCACTGTAATGCCCTATTTAATTTAGGCACGAGGATTTTAGATTTATAAACATGTTTGCACCGATCATTCTTGTTTGCTGCTTAGTGCATGGTAGTTTTCGTGGTATAGATTTATAAAGCAACCGTCTTTTGTTACTAAGAAAGCTGGATGATAATTGCTATGTTTGCATATAGTTTATACCTTTGACCATTTAAGTTTTTGTGCAATAATGCTCGATGCAAGTTTGTAAACAAGGATGTTTTCCGCTTGAAAAATGCTCTCAGATTGATTTATTGTTTTTATAACAACATGTACAATTGGTTGTAATGGATGTTTTTTGGTACGAGATATCTTATGAGTCATAGGTGGTTTATTCATGTCTTTTAACTATCCTTTCATTGTTTGGACCTCTTGCCACCAAAGCTAAGTTCCTAACTTTATTAAACGCCAAACCTTGTTTACACAAATGTCAAAATTACGTGCAAGTCAATTGTTTCCTTCCACATTATAATCCTTCATTAGTTTAGATTAATCATGGTTGGCTTTTGCCTGTTTAGGAAGACCATCTAAGTCTCCCGAAAGGATTAATTTGCCTCCAATTGTTTCAGCTAGCTAGATATGGATAACAGGCATGGCATACATTTTACTACATTCTTTGAGTTGTTGATACTGCATTCATGATGTAGGCGATAGGTTTTTTTAATATATTATATGGGTTCCGTGTCTTTATAATTTGATGAATTGTGTGGCTAAAACTTTAGTTATGTTTCAAATTATGTGGTTCTTTCACTGTCTTGTAACTTCTGCTCTACTGATGTTTGCAGGGTCCTGGTGGTAGACCTAGTGTTGGGTGTGGAGGAGGTGGCTTTGGAGGTGGTGCACCACCTAGCTGAAGCTTCTTTTAAATCATTTTATTTCTTCAAATGTTTGAAGACTATAGTTTAATTTTGAACATTATTTCAGGCTGAATGTTGTGATTTGTTTCAAATGTTATAGCACCTGAGTATATTATTCTACAATTTTGCCAAATTATGAGTTCTATCTTCCTTTTTCAGACTTAGAATTGGAATGCACTGTTAGTTTTGTTGGTGAACGTTATATACGCCAAAATCAAGACATGTATCATCTTGTTTTACACAAGCCATTTTAGCCCATCATATGATGTTGAGGTTAGGTATTACTGTTGATGCTTTAATTTTGTAACATGATGCTTTAATCATTGTAACATATACCACAACATTAATCGTTGATTCATTAATCAAACAAACATATGCCTTAATCTATCACGTTGACTAGACAATCCGAAACGTATGAACGATCTGACTAGATGGGTCTTACCTATGTTGTTCATAATGTTTACATATTACCTAAGGGTTTTACGAGTCCCATAACGAGGATAGTAAAGTCAGGAAGGTAGTGCTAAATATTTAACAGGATATCTCTTTTGTAAGTGCCCACCTTTTGACCACTAGGACTAGCTAGCACTTGAAGACAATTACAGTTCACCCTTGCAAAGATTGGAAACTTGCAGACCTATTGTAAACTTTCACCTTGAATCATGGAAACACAATATTTGCAGACATGCACAAAGAATTTGCGGACTTGCAGGCAGAAATGTAAAAACCAAAGATACATTAATTTGCAGGTAGAAATGCAAAAACCAGATACATTAATTTGTAGCTACGAGCCATGAATTTGAAGAAACCACAGAAGAACCGAACCATAAGAAATAACAGAGTTGCAGGAAGAATTGCAGAAGTTATAGAATCGCATAAATACATTAAAAGTCACACATAAACACAATTTGATACAGACGAACATAACTCACGAGCTGAACTGAGCCAATGCTAACAACCAAAACATATTTGACATGAAACAACCAAGTGTCCATCCATTTACTACATGAAAACAATGAGAAAGACTAAAAACCCATCACGAGCTAGTAGATTACTTTGAAAACAAGCATTAATAAATAAAACCGAAATGGAACCAAGAGTATGGATAGGTGTCGTATGTTCCAATAGGCGCACATTTGCTTTATTTTAACAAGTATAAACCTAAAATTAAAAAAAATCAAAAAGGAACCAAGAGCATATTGAAAAATGTCTCTTGAGATTCCAATCTTTGATAACAAACTATACATTCAACGATCTGACAGCAACTGCAGTAAGAGATTCTGCAATTACATGGTAAAATGTTTTAGGGATCCCTCATGATGACACTTGATAAATAAAGCTGCAAATTCTTGTATTAGATCTCAAACCCGAGAAACCTGGAGTTTACTGGTTTGACCAGATTAGACCATAAACAAATGGTTACAGCGAGTCCTTGAAATAGGGAGAAAGCGTGGTCAAGTGCGTGAGAATTGATGGGTGGTAATAAGCTTTCTTACATTGCGATACAAGAATCCACCAAAGGCTTTAGATCTGACTTCGTATATGGTGTCTCCTGTTATACAATATAATGCAAGAAATGCGTAGCATTCCCTGAGGCACCATCTGCAAGCCTTGTTTTTTCTAGCAGTCCGATTTTCCAAACCATTTCCTCTGCCTCAATTACTACATCCTTGAACTCACGGTCATGTGGGAATACCTGGAAAAATGAATGTCAATTTAGTATCTGATGAAAATTTTCTTACTGATAACAGGAATTTTGGATAAAAAGGTGTTTCGTGTGAAATCTACCGGATTTGGTGAGAAAACAAGCAGGTTGAAAGTAGTCTATTTAGTATGCAAAACTGTTCAAAAGTATATGTTAAAAAGGCATACTACGTCGTAAGTCATTTTGCTGAGAAGAATCATATTACTGTTAAAATAATCTAGAATAGTCTCTTACTAATTTGATAAAAAGGTGTTTGGGCTAATGTGACCCGACCTGCTAATAAAACTACCCGTTTTGCAATAAAACAAGTCTAGTTTTAACTAACAAGTCTGGTTTAGCCGTCTTGCAACTCTAGTTTTGACTCCATCTCTAAATGGCTACACTAAACATCACACTAATAGATTATGGTCTAAACCAAGAATAATGTTACGTAATAGATGATCAAAAATGATTTACATGCAAATCGTTCCACCAGTTGTACCCAAACTAACCCGTTTTGACCCAGATGCCCTGATAATTCTAATGATGCACTAATAATACTCATTGATGCCCTAATAATACTCATTGATGCCCTAATCCTCTAATCCTCTATGCCATGATGTTTGGATGCCCTACTATATAATACAAAAAGATGCACTAAATTACCTCAAATGGATGCACTAATTTACCTCAAACGGATGCAATTAAATAAATGATTTTGGAAAAGCCTACTTTGAAATGATAGTAATAGCAGAAATAAAACAATGAAGGGTAATAAAAAAAGCATAATGGAATATAAGTTCCACTTGTCCAATTTCATGATGTTCACTTAACTCATGTTATCATAAAGCAAATCCTTATTAGTTAACACTACTCTCTCTTAAAACCGTCTCCTTTCCCTTTAGTTATTATTACAAAGTATCGATATGACTGATTTTGTCCAGAATATTATGCTAGTTTGTTGCTCTTTAGAGGTTTTAAATGTTTAACTACATAAAGTGATAAGTGTAAACTACCTGAAGACGAGTGCATATAAAAAGGCAAGAAAAAGATGGAGTCAAGACTGATAGTGGCGTTCGTTGATTCGCTGCCCACATATTATGGATATAAAGAAACCATAGAGAAATCCCACCAAAACGATTGCTAAGACTGAAATTAGAACAAATGTCAGGTCTTTACATTGTAAATGCATAATACACAAAAGACATATCTTTACGTGGAAACGATATTGGATTGAGGTGCGTACCAGCCATTGTGTATAATGCATATGGATGTTCTTCATATCCAAACATTTCCCGAAGTTCATCTCTAAAAAATTTATAGACCAGCACACCTAAGAAGGCTACAATCTGTCCAAACAAATGCCAGAAGTTGATAATGAGACGGATGGATATATAGAGATAAAGTAAATAAGAATACATTTTGTATGTATGGTTGGAAGAAGAAATAAACGAAAGAAGTGTTAATAATACTAGTTGAACAATAACAAAGATGAAAGCATGATCTCTTGTAACGAGCAGCTGAAACTTGAACCTCAACCACCAACGGTCAGGAGGGACATTTGCACGAAGAATAAAGACAGCCCTGCATTTAGTGTGGTGAGAGAAAGTGAACCCTTCCCTGGTTGAGCGCCAATAGTCAAGACAAGACCTGTAGACATATTTCATTAATATCGTCATCATCATCAGGATTAAGAGGAGTTTGTTCATCAAAAAATATGTAGCAATCAACTCTTATCTCATCAAATGTAGAAGAACAAGTGTTGTTGTTGTTATTAAGATGCAGGGTTTTGTTTCTGAACAAGTAGAAGAACAAGTCTCATCATTCCTCATGATGCAATCCAAGTATGTACCATTATTTCAGCCAAACAAACAAGGATTTATTATTAAGTATTTACTACAAGATAATTGTAACAATCTGCTACTAATACATAAAAACAAGGTGACTAGTAATCACTTATTTGTTATTAATATAATATAACATCACAATCTACCTAACAGTACCATAAGGAAGGGTAAAATGGAATACTAACATAGTGTTGAAGAGATGTACTCCAAATGGATGCACTAAAATATACAAATGGATGCACTAAAACATACACATTAATGCCTTAATATGTATGATGATGCACTGATTATACTCACGGATGCCCTAATATGTCCATCGATGCACTAGACATACAGATGCCCAATAATTTCAAATGAATGCCCTAAAATACAAATAGATGCACCAAACATACAAACATATGCCTTATTTATGACCAATGATGCACTAAAGATTCAAACAGATACACTAAACATAACATTACACCGATGCCCTAATTTGGTCATCGATGCACTATACATACAAACAGATGCCCTATTTATGACCATGATGTCTCAAAAAGTTGATTTAAAAAGATATATTGCTTTCTAAAAATCTTAACTTGAGCTACAGAAATA